>RJWK010052213.1:0-15717 GCA_004363435.1 Platanista minor | reverse complement strand
CACCATTCCACTCTCTGCTTCTAGGAGTTAGACTGTTTCAGATTCCACACGAAAGTGAGATCATGCAGTGTCTGTCCTTTTGTGTCTTATGTGACTTATTTCGCTTACCATAACGTCCTCCAGGCTCATCCATGCTGTCGCAAATGGCAGGGTGCCCTTGTTTTTTAAGCCCCGGTAATATTCCATTGTCTAAACATAGCACGTGTTCTTCATCCATTCATCCGTCCCACGTTCACTGCAGCGTTACTCACAACAGCCAAGTTATAGAAACAACCAAATGTACCCGGTCACCTTGACTTCTCTCCTCCACTTCTGACATGTCCAGCTCACGCCCTCCTTTCTACTCTGACCACCTCGGTGCTTTTGGGCCTCCCCGCCTCCAGTGGGCCTCCTGCAAGTTCTGCCTGCTGCCAAGGAGGCTCACCCAGACCTGGGGACACAAGTGACCTCCCGCTCAGGTGGTTTTGCAGCCCCCATGGCCTTGGTCTGGGAGGGGAGCCTTCCCCAAACACCTGGCCACGTCAGCTTCTGGGCAGCGTTGGTTGGGAGGCGATGCAGGCTGGGTGTGGGCAGAAGAGAAAGGCTGTGGCTGGACCAGGGCTGGATCTGGAAGCTCAAGGTTGATTTCCCTCCAATCTGGCCAATCACTCGGTTTTGTGTTAACCCAAGCAATGGGACCTTTTCCAAACAAATACACCGCTCAAAGCTGAGGGGCTGGAACCCTCCAGGGTGGCCAGGGGACGCCCAACCAGAACACTCCCATTGTCAACCTGAAGTACTTTTGCTCCCTTCCAAGTGGCATGTCAAGTAGGGTTTTCAACCACTGTACTGCAGCCAAGCTCAAAACATGTTTCACTGAGTTTTTCGAAAATGCCACTGTCAGCCTGCCACCCCCGGCCCCCTGCCCATAAATGGGCCAGCAGGAACCCTGCAGGGGAGGCTTCTGCACGCAGGCCTGGAGGCAAAGAGCCGTACAGGAGCTGGGGCTGCCAGCGGGCGTGGGGCACATGCCCACGTACACGCTGGAGGCTCCTCTTGTGAGCATGTCAGATCCTTCAGGGCTTACTTCCCACTCTCTCCTTCTGCCTCTCCCTCTCCGTGGGCACCATAACCACCGAACAGCCCACTGCCCCACCCTAGACTCAGGCCAGACCCGCCGGAGCCTTGATGAGGTGAGGCTCCTGGGTCGTCCCCTCCCCGCCAACGCAGCTCTGCTCCTGTGGTTGAATAAATGCTGGGCACACAGTATTAGTTCAGGCCACAGACAGATGTTGCATTCTGCAAGCAAAACGGTAGGGTTTGCTGCTGGCTGCTGTCTCAGGTTCAAAAGGATCAGCCCATTCTTTTTAAAAAGGGGAATTCAATAGAGTCTTTCCCTGGTTTGAGTATAAATCAGCTGTTTGTTTTTTTCAATTGTTGGTAAGCTTTTCATTTTAAGTTTCTGAAGTGACTCATACACACAGAAAAGCACACAGAGCAGAGGCGTTCGGCTTAACGGATGTTCACCAAGTAAACACATCCACGTAATCAGCACCCAAGTCACGATATGGAGCATTTCCAGCATCCTGGAAGGTTCCCTCCACCTCCTAAAGTAACCGCATTCCCAGAGAGGAGTCTTGCCTGTTTTAAAACTTCTTATACATGGAATAACACGGGATGACGGGATGTACCGTTTTGTGTGAGGTTTCTCCTGTATAGCACAGTGTTTGTAACGTTTAGGCTTGCTGTGTAGAGTGGTAGTCTGTGATTTTTCATTGCCGTATAATATTCCAGTGCATGAATAGATGGACCCGGGCAACCACCACTCGTGGCTTTACGATTCCTGACGCTCATACACTGTCAACAGCCTCCTGATGCCTATACGTATGCATTTGTATTGGGAGTATTTATATACATACATACATATATACACGTGAAACTGCTGAGTCATGCAATATGCAAATCCCAGCTGTAAGTAGATGCTTCCAAACTGTTTTCCAAAGCAGTGTTGACGACTTAGGCTCCTGTCACTATTGTACGAGGACTCTGATTGCTCGACATCTCCACATGGGGTATGTTTGTTTGGTCGTTTCAGCCGTTCTTCGGGTGCGTGGTTTGAATTTGCTCTTGCCTGTGGGGTGTGAGGCCAGGTGCCCTTCCACATGCATTGAACCCCTTGAACACCTCTGGTTCTCAAAACCACCTCTTCGAGCCTTTTGCCCACTTTTCCATTCACTTGTCTCTCTTTCTCTTTCTTTTTTTTTTTTTTTTTTTTTTTTTTTGCGGTACGCGGGCCTCTCACCGTTGTGGCCTCTCCCACTGCGGAGCACAGGCTCCGGGCGCCGAGGCTCAGCGGCCATGGCTCACGGGCCCAGCCGCTCCGCGGCATGTGGGATCCTCCCGGACCGGGGCACGAACCCGTGCCCCCCCGCGTTGGCAGGCGGACTCTCAACCACTGCGCCACCAGGGAAGCCCAACTTGACTCTCTTTTTCTGATCTTGAGTTCTTTTTCCACTCTGGATGTGAAACTTCTGTCAGATCTATGTGTTGTCAATATCTAAGTTGAGTCTGCACTTTGCTTTTCACCCTCATTGTTGTCTTTTGATGAAATAAAATGTAGTGTTTGAAAGTAACCTCAGTAGCTGAATCATGGGGATCCCCACGATTCAGAATTGCTGGTGGCACAGGAGAGGGAGCGAGGGCTCTGAACCTACTCTGTCTGCTCTCGGGGTTTGGGTGCCACCACCCAGGGTGATGCGGGGATGAGGTCAGACCTGGCCTGAGCAGGTGGTGCAGAGCCATCCCTGGCCGGATCTCTGGGGCGGGAGAAGGAAACCATGCCTACAGGAGCCTCTGCAAGGAGGGCATCGCCGTCCTAGGCTCCCTGCGGCTGGTCCTGTGACCCTGGGGAGTCACCCCTCCCTTGGCACCTGTGAAGCCAAGGTGTTGCTGTGGAAGACCTCTGAGTACCTCTTGGACCGCTGCCCACGCTTGGTGGGTCGTCCTTCCTTAGCCGTCTCTCCAGCCTGGACAGTGAAGCTTGGGGATCCCGGCTGCCTGGGGCTGACTCCAGCCCCACCTCTTGCTGGCTGTGCAGGCTGGATCCAGCCACTGGCCTCTCTGTGCCCTGCTGCTCTGGGCTGTAGCATGGAGGGGACAAGAGGCCAGCCCAAGGCTGTGGGTGTTCACCCAGGCAGCCAGGGGCCGTGTCATCAGGGGCCGAGAGACACTTTGCTGGGGCCGACCTCCAGCTCTCTAATGCCTGCTGTGTGTCCTCAGGCAGGTTACTCGGCTCTCTGGACCTCAGCCTGCTCACCTGTAAAATGCAGGTAACAATCGTTACCTGCACCATCGTCAGTGAGTTAATAGACAGAAGGTGCTCATCATGGCTTGGTGAGTGTCCCTGGTTCACTCCAATCCATCAGGTTGAGAGCAACACTTCTTACCAAGGACTTAAAAACCAAGTCTGATTGCATCAAATGCTGTTGTATGTCTTTCAGGATACAAAACTGGAAACCCCACGTTCACCAGAAATAGTCAACATTCATTATTCAATATTCAATGGACATTTGCTGAATAAAAACTCAATAGTTAGGATTTGACTACAAGTAACAGGAAAACATAGTGGCTTATATAAAAAAGAGTTATATTTGTCTTGTGAAAATAAGACAAAATATAAATATTTTAAATATATGATATGATACATAATAATATATTATTAATATAATATTTAAGGCTATTTAAAGATAAATATAAAAATAAGACAGAAAATAAGATGGAGTGAGGCCACCCATGCTTGATTCCACAGCACCATCAAGGACCCTGGTTCCTTCTGTCTTACACCTCCACTAGATTTTGCATGTGGCATTTGTCCTCGTTGCTACAATGTGGTTGCTGCACCTCCAGGCATCGTCTCTGAAGTCCAGGAAGGCAAAGGCAAAAGGATTAAGTTGTTCTTTGTTACCAGGAAAACAAAAGTTTTCTTTGGAAGCCTCATCCAGAAGGGGTTCTGCTTAGATCTCATTGGCAGGAATCTCTTAAAAAGCCGCCATTTACTAGGAGGAGTCTGGGAAGGTAAGAGGTGAGGGTGGGGCTTGGGGCTGCCATGATCTCTTCACATGATGATTGATGGTAACAAATATCACTCAGGATTATTATAACTTGTCCAGAGTGTGCATCCTTATTTTATTAATCTGCAGAATTTTAAGTTTTTATATCTCTTCATAAGGGAAATGTGTCCTTGGTTTTATCTTTTTGTGTTCTGCCTGTTTTGGCATCACAAGTACTTTTGATTTGAAATCGCAGACATATCTGTAACTGGATACGGAGTCTCTGGGGGGAATTTTTAAAATAACTGAATGTTTTAAGGTTTTCCATCTTTATGGCTGTCTTCTCTCTTCAGTAGTCATTTGTGGTAGTTTATATTTTCCTAGAAAATCATTTAGTTTATGGATATTGTAAGATTGCTTTCTACAGAGTTATATACAGCATTCTCTTAGAATTAAAAAAAAAAAAAATCTTTTCTGTGTCTGGTTAAGCCTTTCCTGACAGTATACATTTATGCTTTCTGTCTTTTTTCTTTATTTACCAGTCTTGCTAAAGTTTTATCTCTTTTATTTTCTATTCTGTTTGGTTTTTAAAACATCTGCTCTTCAATTTGTGTATCAATTCTACCCATTTATCTTCAGTTTCTGTTTTAGTAATCTCTGCTTTTACTTTTACTGCTTACATTCTCTGGCTTTCTCATTATTTATTTCACTGCTCTCCTTATGCTTAATATTTAGTTAATTTTACTTCTTTCTTTCTAATTACATCCTCGGCCTCATCTCATAAGTTTTGGTCTGTGGCCTTGTGGCTCTCATGACTTTATCAGTTTTGTTACAATTTTTTAGTTCTTCTTTTGAGCAAAGAGTTAAGGGTTTTTCAGAGCTCCCAAATGGTTTGATATTCTTCTGTTTTCCTCTTTTTGTGATCAGTTTCTAATTTTATTGGTCAGAGAACTTGGCCCGAATGATTCCAACATTTTAAAAAATTTAATTTTTAAGATGTTCTTTCTGATACAGGATCTGATTTAATGCCCCAAACGAACTCTCCCAGGTAGAGGTAATTAAGTGAGTCACAGATGTTTGAAAAAATCTGTCTGATGTGTTTGTGGGGTGTACAGTCGGAACCACCCACTGAGCCAAAGGTATTTCCTCACAGCACTATACTAAAACACTTCCTTCATTGTTTTACCTAATTTTGGCCTCTCCAAGGCTGACCGCCTCCAAGCTCTCTATGTCCCTGTGTCTGACTTGGGGTCACAGGATGCCGGGGTGGGGAGGTGACAGGGAGGAGGGCCTGAGAGCTACCTCTGGCAAGAGAGGGATGCTGCTGAAATTCAGCCTCCACGTGTCCAAAACAGAAAGAGGAATTGTGAGGGATGTGTCGGGAAGATGAAGTCAGAGCCTGTGATGGTAAATTGCACAGTAACATGCAGAGCACATAGCAAGTGTCGACGACTCGTTGAATTCCAGTTTGAACATGAAGAAAAGCTTTTGATGCCCTTTTACACATTTCCAGGTGGTCTTGTACTTTTTTCATACGGTCCTTTTCTTATTGTGTTTCTCCCTGGCTCACAGCTCCATGCTGCGCTGTGTAGGTAGGAAGACCCACGGGATCCAGCTTGGTGCGCCCATGGGGACGGCTGTGCCGTGGATTCCCCACTGGGACCTGCTCACCTGAGCTCTGCAGGTTCAACCTGGTCCTGTTTGATTTCCATCTCCTGTAACAACAGCAAGTTGGATTTCACCTCTGGGCCCGTTTGATAGTTGGTCCCTGCTCTGGGTCTTATTATAGTAAGGTTCTATTTTTGTCTTCTTTTTATCACCTCATTATGTTTCCTGTTGTTTAACATTTCCATGCTTTATCATTCTTCTTCTTCTTCTAATTTCTTTTGTTTCGTTGCTCAAGTTTTTCTTGCTTGCTCTTTTCTTTATTTGAAAATGAAGCCTTTTTTTTTCCTACTAGTGGCTACCTTAAGGTTTAATCCACATATTTACGCCCTATTTCTCCTCCAGCATTAATACTACGTCAATAAATGTTTTTCACCTCCTACAGAATGCGAGATTTTAGCATGTTTAATTTTCTCCTTTCCTTGCTTGCAGCCCTCACATTTTGTTTCAGTAATGCGGGCTTCTCGAGCTTTATTTTGTGAGGCTGTTGTATCCATTATGTATTGTTGCAGTCACTATTTTGGCGTCTGTGCTCTATTCCATAAGCTCGCTCGCTGTCTGAACATTCACACGTGATTCTTTGGCCTGGGCCCCTACTGTCTCGCCTTTTGTATCGCGCCTCCTTTTACCTGCAATCTTCATTGACTTCTGGTTCTTGTTCATCTGACCTTTTACTTGAGCAGCCTTTTCCAGGATGCTTCCCGAGTCCTGTATTTGTGCACGTCTCTTTCTGTCACCTCGCATGGATACCCTGGTTCGACAGAACAGAGAACCCTGTGGTCACTCCTCTGAAGTCTGAGTGGCTATCCGGTGGCCTATGGCGTCTGGATTCCTGGATGAGAGCGGTGATGCTCACATTTCCTGCTGTGTCGCTAACCATGGAGGGTTCTCTCCCAGCCTGGAGGCCTTCCTCCTAGTTCTTGGAACGTGAGCTCCTTGAGGGTACCTTCCCCGGACCTTGACCAGCACCAGTAGTGTGCGTCAGAGGCCAGGGGCCATCTGCTCACTTTGTGTTGTAGAGGGCTGGCTCCCGGCTGTGAGTGTCCCCTGTCCGCCTTCCCTCCGCTGGCCCACGGACTCGCCAAGGTTCCTTGCCCCATGAGCCCCTTTCTTCCTGTTCTCCTGTCAGTTCTCTGGGAAGTAGAGGGAGGAGCCACTTGCGTCTCTTGAGCTATGTTTTCTGTCTTTTTTCTCCTGCTCAGGGCTGCGGGCACAGGCTGGGGCCTGGGGTGAGGGTGGCGCTTGCCCTTGGTCAAGGGCAGACTCATGGCTCCCTCCCCACATGGCAGTCAAGGGCCCCTTCATCCACTGCTGTAATCTGGCTCCCATACAGCTCTCAAGGCCACTAGGGACATCCCTGCAGCTCACAACCCTGACTGTGGACGCGGGTGACCTTATTTCTTGTGGTGGTCTCAGCCTCATAAATGAAAGGTTGTGGTAGGGTTCCTGGGTAGTGACCTGGGAATGTCTGATGAAGCTGTCCCCAACATGCAGGCTCCCAGATGACCTCACGGGATGAGAGTCGGAAGAGGGAGGAGGAGGAGGTAAAGAGGAGGAAACTTCAACCACAAACAGTCCTCTTGCAATGAGTCTTGACGGACAAGCACATTAGCCCAGCCAGTATACCCCCATTCTATAGACTTGTGGAAAAAGTTACATAGTCTGAGAATGGTGAAATATCAATAGCTCGTATTGGGCTAGTTTTCCTTAAGATAGCAATTACAAACTTTGAATAAATAAACAAACGCACAAAAATTCAGTATATTTTAAGGCATTTGAGCACAACCCAAAACAGACAGAAACTGCAGGAAATTCAGGCTGAGGGCACCCTCCAGTCTCCTTAGTGCAGGATGTATGGAACTGAAGCCAAAGTGCTGTGTAATTAGCTTAAAGTGTCAGAAGGTGGCGTTTGGGCCCCCAGAGCAGTTGGACATTGAAGAGGGAAATTCAAGAAAACAGGCAGCCTCAGAAGAGGTGGCCCCAAATCTTATATAAACTCCCCTCAATCCTTGGTGACACTTGTAGGGGAGACTTGAATAAGTTTGGTGGGAAATCACAGCTGAAAGAGCTGAGGTGAAATTTCAGCTGCTGCCCACCACAGAAGCGCCAGAATTTGGAGCTGAAATCCTGTCCAGTTATGGGGGCTCAGCAAAAACCTTGCGCTTTCCATTGAAATCCCAGAAAGGTCACAACTAAGGAGCAAAGACTATGTCCCAGGACTAAGAATTTTCCCTAAAACTAAAGAAAAAGTCAAAATAAATTTATCTGAAGCATTTAAATGAAGGTTTCACAAGTTCAAGGTGATGATCTAGTAAATTAACTGCTTATAAAATGAAAATAATCTTCAGAGAGAGAATAGATCTCAGAGTCTGAACAATGTATCATCAATATATAATATCCAATAAACAATCGAAGCTACTAGACATGTGAAGAAACAAGAAAATGTGAGCCATGGACAAAAGAACAAGCAATCAATATAAATATATTCAAGTTACTCAATATACTCAACTTGCCCTAGATGTTGGAATTAGCAGAAAAACACTTTAAAATACTGCTATTAATATCTTCAAGGAATTATGTGAAAATTGATCAAAATGAATGAAGAGATGGAAGAAATCTCAACAGAAAAAGGGCAACTATAAAAACAACCAAATAGATATTTTAATACTGAGGTGTAATATATCTAAAATGAAAAATTTACAGGATAGGCTTAACAAAAGATTGGAGTTGGAAGAAGGAAACATCAACTTGAAGATAGATTTTTTTTAAATGACCAAATTTAAAGAAAGAGAGAGAGAAAAAATAAATTAACAGTGCCTCAGGGACCTGTGGGACATTATTGAGAAGTCTAATAGGCTTGTAATGGGAATTACAAAAGGAAAGAAAATAGAGAATGGGATAGACAAAATATATGGGGAAAAAAACCACAGACATTCCCCTAAATTTGGTGAAAAACACTGATTTACAGATTCAAGATCAATGAGCCTTATACCGGATAAATGCAAAGAAAATCATGCCTAGGCACACCACAGTCAAATTGCTGAAAACTAATGATAAGGAGAGACTCTTGAATGCAGTCAGAGAAAAACTCATGACCTACGGGGAAAACAGTACAAGTAATGGCTGACTTCTTATCAGAAACAATGGAGGCCAGAAGACAATGGAACTACATTTTCAAAGTATTGAAAGGAAAACTGTCAACCCTAAATTCTCTATTCATCACATTAAGAGACAAGAACAATTCCTTCAAATACCTAATTTACCAACTCTGACACTTAGAAGACATACAAAGTATGGATAGCCCTATGTATATTAAGGAAATTGATTTTGTCATCAAAAACCTTCCCACAGAGAAAATTCCAGACCCAGATGACTTCATTGTTAAATTTTACCAAACATTAAAGAAATAAATGGTACCAATTTTACACAAACTCTTTCAGAAGATTGAGGAGGAAGGAGCACATTTAAACTTATTTTATGAAGCCAGGAAGATCCTAATACCAAACACAAGAAGGACATTACAAGAAATGACATCTACAGACCAATATCCTCATGAATGCAGATGCAAAATTACTTTTTAAAAATTAGAAAATCAAGTCCAGGAACATATAAAAAGAATAATATATAGGGACTGAGTGAGGTTTATCACAGGAATGCAAGGTTAATTTACCATTCAAAAACCAATCAGTGCAATTCAGCACATTAACAGATAAAAGGAAAAAAAGATATTCATCTTAATAGATGCTGAAAAAGCATCTGACAACACTCAACATCAATGTATGATAAACATTCTCACAAACTAGCAGTGGGAGGAAAAGTCTTCAATCTGCTAAAGGGCATCTACGGAAACTTACAACTTTACTACAAATCCTAATTCTGTTAATAACTTTCACACTAATACTGAAATATTGAGTGGTTTACCCCTAATATCAGGAATAATGCAAGAATGTATGTCCTCACCACTTCTGTAAACATTGTACTGTACGTCCTAGCCAGCGTCCTAAGGCAGTAGAGGACGTAATGTCATAAGTATTGGAAAGAAGGAAGTAAAACTGTCTTTATTCACAAACATCATTGTTTACATGGAAAATCCTAAAAAAATCAACCACAAAAAAACCTACTCTAGATATAAATAAATTCAGGAAGCTCACAGGATACAAAATAAATAATCCATTGTATTTTCATAGATTAGCAAGAAATACTTAGGAAAATTAAAAAAATTTTAAAACTCTTACTACCATGGTGTCAAAAATAAAATACGTCGGAATAAATTTAAGTACATTAAAACCTATCTGCTAAAAACTATAAAACATTGCTGAGAGAAGCTGAAGATGTAAATAAGTGCAGACATACCCTGTTCACGGATGGTAAGACTCATATAATTGTTAAAATGTTAATTCTCTCCAAATTGATCCATTCTGAATCAAAATCTGGAGTTATTTTATAGAAGTTGGCTCAATTCTGAAAGGTACATGAAAATGCAAGGAACCCCACATAACCAAGTACTCTTGAAGAATAACAAAGTTGGAGGGTTCACACTACCTAATTTCCGGACTAATAGTACAGGTTCAGTAACTGGGAGAGTGGGAATTTGGTGTAAGCACAGACGTTTACATCTATGGAACAGAACAGAACGCCCAGATATGAGGCTATGCGGATATGTGGTTATAACTGTGTTTTTTTTTTTTTTTTTAAATTGAGGTGAAATTCACATAACATAAAATCGACCATTTTCCAAGTGTCCAATTCAGTGACATTTAGTACATCACAATGTTGGGAAACCACTATGGTTAACTGATTTTCTAGGAGGCACTGAGGTGGTTCAATCAGGAAAGGAGAAGCTTCTCAACAAATGATTTGGAACAAGTGGATATAAACAGATGGACAAACAATGAACTTCAACCCTTCGCTCCCACTGCACAAAAAGCTTTGAGCTGCATCATAGACCCATGCACTACATATAAAATTTAAACTGTAAAACTTGTAAAAGAAAACAGAGAGGGAGAGGCAAGAGGGAGGAGATATGGGAACATATGTATATGTATAATTGATTCACTTTGTTATAAAGCAGAAACTAACACCATTGTAAAGCAATTATACTCCAATAAAGAGGTTAAAAAAAATAATAAAAAATAAAATAAAAAAAAAGAAAACAGAGGAGATGAATTTCTTAGGGGGGACGCAAAAGGCAATAAAACCAAAGGCAGAACTGATCCATTAGCCTTCATTAACATGATAAGCATCTGCTCATGGAAAGACACTGATAAAGATACAACCTACAGACAGGGGGAAAGGTTTCACAGTACATATACTTAACACAGGACTTTTGTCTTAAATAGATAAAGGCCCTTCCTAATCAATAACAAAAATCAACACCATTAGAAATCATTAGACATCATTAGTCTTTAGGGACAGGCAATAAAAATCACAAGGAGATGGCACTTCTCACCGACCAGGTGGCTGAAATTAAAAAACACAACACCGTGCTTCCCTGGTGGTGCAGTGGTTGGGAGTCCGCCTGCCGATGCAGGGGACGTGGGTTCGTGCCCCGGTCCGGGAGGATCCCACATGCCGCGGAGCGGCTGGGCCCGTGAGCCATGGCCGCTGAGCCTGCGCGTCCGGAGCCTGTGCTCCGCAACGGGAGAGGCCACAGCAGTGAGAGGCCCGCGTACCGTGGAAAAAAAAAACAAACACACCACCACCTAACAAGGATGAGGATGGGAAGCAGCTGGAACCTCTCTAGCGCTGCTTCGGGAACTGCAGAACTGCAGAACTGCACAGCCACTTGGAGAAACTGCGTGGCCATTTCTTATACAATTAAATATATATCTACTGTATGACTCAGAAATTCCATTTACTCAAGAGGAGTGAAAATACATGTCCAGAAAAAGAATCGTTAAAAAAATGTTTATAGCAGCTTTGTTGATAATAGCTATAACTGAAAAAAAAAAAAAAAAAAAAAAAAAAAAAAAAAAAAAAAAAAAAAAAAAAAAAAAAAAAAAAAAAAAAAAAAAAAAAAAAAAACCTCCAAAAACCTCAAATACCCTTCAACAGAAAACTGGATGGAAAATCAGTGCTATAGTCACACAGTGGAATACTACCAGGCAATGAAAAGGGGCATGCACTCAAGATCTGTTAAGTGACGGAAGAGAGACACAAAATAGTGTCTTCTGCATAACACTATGTATATGAAGTCCAAGAAGAGGCAAAACTAATGAATGGTGACAGAAATCAGTAGGGGTGGCTTTTGGGGGTGGCGCCTGAGAGAACTTTCTGGAGCCTTGTCTTGAATGTGGTGGTGGTCATGGGATATATCCAGTTACTGACTCATCAGATTGTGCTCTGAACATGTGTGCATTATGCCCTGTGTGAAAGTTACTTCCAGAAAAGTGATGAAGATGAGGTCACCTGTGTATCTATAGTGTCCTGTTAACTTGACCCAGTGTCTCTGCAGTGTAGTGAGAATGCTTGTCACACGTCAGCTTACTCCTGGGCGCCAGCTTCAATGGCTGGTGATCACACCCATGTCTGGATTTGCTGCAGTGCGTGTCACCAGCCCCAGGAAAGCTTTGGGGACCAGAGTGGGAGCTGCCTCTCCCACGTTCATGTTTGTGCTGGTGGAAAATAGAGGCAGACCACATGGCGGTCTTTCTATTTACGGAAATCTTGAACGGGTGCCCGATGAAGTGCCCTAACTAGCCTGTGACCTGATTTGGAGGCGGAAGTTGCAGAGACCATAAGGGTCACCCCTTGCTGTGGACCAGAGGAGAAGGGGTCAGGAGACAAGCCCCGGGTCAGGCTTTGATCCGACGAGCAGAGGGAACCGTTGCTGCAGAGCCCCCCGTGGGAGCACAGCTCCAGTTACCTGGGTTGACGTGGCCTGGTTACCTGGGTTGACGTGGCCCACACGTGGCTGTGTTACCCACCGGTGACCCCGGCGTGGGCCTCCGTGGGGCGGCCTCAGCTGCACCGTGTGGCTTGGCCCCTGGGACCAGCTGGGACACACCAGGTGGGAGGAGGCAGCTGAGGGCCAGCAGATCAGCTCTTGGAGACCTCAGCTGGGGCCACTGGGGTCACCTGGGGTCACGGAGGGCCGCAGTGTGGTGTCCTCAGCCCTGCCCGGTCTGGCAGGAACACTACTCCTGGTGGGCCCTGGGGAGAGACACATGTCATCCAAGAAGGGCAGCCGGCCCGCTGTCCCTGGGGCTCTTTGAGTTTCTAGCAGGCTCACCCGGAGGCTGCAGAAGGGCTACTGCTGTCACAGGAGGCCCAGGAGGACGCGGTGGCCACAGGCGAGCTGTCGCAGCCACCATCACATCCACGTCGCTACCCCGCATCCTGATGGTTCTTTCAAGTCCTGCCCCTCCTCCAAGCTCTCATTTCTGTGCTAATGCTCGCTATCTGCCCCGGGGCTGGAAGTGCTGGGGCGGCCGTGGGAGGACCGCCAAATAATGCTGGGTGCTGTAGCCTAAGGAAGCGAGGACCCCGCGTGGGCGTGTGGAAAACGTCTCCGGGGACGTCTGGGCTCGGGTCAAGAGGCTGGCTGGCAGGGGTCCTGGGGACTTTCTGGGGGGTGTTGACTCAGGCGCCTTGGCTCACAGCGTGGGGGTGAGGTCTGGGGGCCTGTGAAAGCCCTTCCCCCACCCGCCCTTGTGGAGGCCACAGAGCCCAAGGGCACAAAGCTGCTCCTGTGGCCTCGCCCGTGGGCGGCAGAGATAAGTCACAGCGGCTGCCTCTGTTGTGCTGTCAGAGAGCAGAAATAGACCGCGGCTCCGCTTCCCAGAAGGGTCCTGTGTGGGCCTGGGCCAGGCTGCTGTCTGCCCTTGGCCTTGAGAGGGAGGATGCCAGCCGTGTGGTCCAGAGCATGAGTCGGGCCCTCCCTCCTGCCCCTGCTGGCTCAGAAATTGTTTCATCGGAGATAAAAGGCTGGCCTGGCAAGTGGTTGCTGGACCTGCCCCGCTGGTCCTCCCTAGGTGTCTCAGAATGTGAGGAGCCCCAGGACCCAGGGTCCAGAGCAGGTGGTCAGTGTTGCAGCTCAGGCCTGGGCTAACCTGGCCCGACGCTGGCCAGCACTCAGGCGGGCAGTCGAGGTGACCCTGGGCACCAGCTGGGGACACTGGCAAACGCTTGGCTACAGGAGGTGTCCAGTCGCAGGAGCAGCCTAGAACTCCACCGGGCTGGCCTTCGCCCCATCACTTCTTGCCTGGACTGTCTGAGTTATTCACAGCCTCCCAGCCGCTGGCCTTCCAGTGCCCCCCACGCCGCTCCACACATACCGCAGGCTCACACTGTCCCCGATTGACCCAGAACCTCCAACTCAGCTCGGGACACGAGACGCCGCACATCCCCTGCTGCTGCCCAGGCCTGTCCGGCTCAGCCCGCGAGTGCAGGCCGAGGGCAGGGGCGAGACGACACGGGCCATGTCTGACCCTCCAGCTCCCCCGGCCGGGCTGTCCCTCTGCTCCCCAAAGCCGGGAGTTTCTCCTGGGCAGTGACCACAGCCGGGGTGCTCGGGGCTGGACCCAGAAGGTGTCCACGGTGGAGGCTGCCTGACGCTGGCCGGTGAAGGCCCTGGCCCAGTGCTCTCTTCAGGCCGCAGGCCACCACCGGGCCTCACAGGGGCACCCGCAGGTTCTGAGAACCCCGCCCACTGAAGCAAAGGACTGGGAGGGTGGATACAGGGCCTGAGAGCGGGGGCTCACCGTCCAGGAGATGGGGCAGGTTTGGGGGCCCTGAGAGGTTAGCTAGAGGTTTCCTTCTTGGAACAGCCACAGCAAGGGTGCTGCTCGGGGCGAGCATGGCTCACAGCAGCTACGGGAGCTGTCAAGAGATGTGCAAGTGGTGTGTGTGCGTGCGTACGTGTGTGCGTGCGCACGTGCGTGTGCATGTGTAAGGGACAAAGAGAGTCTCAGTGGGCGTGATCAGCCTAGTTCCTGAGTTCCTGAGGGCGACATTACAGTGTGGGGGAGTAATCTCGGAAGGCTTCCCAAAAGAGGCAGGCCCAGGGAGGAAGGAGCCAAGGTGGGGATTCATCCACGGGAGGACGTGGCACCAGGCATCCAGCTCTGCAAAGTCCCCTGTGACTCAGGACCCTAACAGAGTCGGGGGCTTGGGGACACTGCGGTGGGCCGAGGCGGGGGTCCCTGCCCAGCTGGAAACAGAGCCACCAGTTGGATGGACCAAGCCACGTGACAGGGGCTGGGCCCGGAGGGGGTTCTGGGACCCCAGAATTCCCAAACATAAGTGAAGCCGGAGGCTCCAGATCTCAGCTCTGTTCCCCACCGCAGGCACGGGCTGCTCTGTGCTCTCCACCTCAGACAGGGTTGGCACCGAATCCCAGTGGCCGAGCCTGCGGGGACCGTGAGTGGGCAGGCGGTCAGCTTGGAGGAGCGGCTCTATGAGGAAGGGGTGGACTCCCTTCTCACCTCCCCAGGGCCGCCTTCAAGGAGGAGCAGCGTGGGCTCCGAGGGGGTTCCGCTGGCCTTCCTTCCAGCACCCGAGTTCCAGGCAGGCATCCATTGGATGGGATTGGGGGTGGGGGTGGGGATTGGGGGGGGTGCAGGCCGCATCAGGGGCTCCCTGGCTAAGGGGTGGTCATGAGGACCAGGCAGTGGGAGCCTAATGGGGCTGTCGCTGGATGGACAAGGAGACAGACCGGCCCCTGCCCGGGGGCCCCGCTCTGCCGATCCCCAGTCCTCTGGGCCGCAGGGAACGGGGTTCCAGCCCTGTGGGGCAGCCAGCGGGGCAACGGCTGGGCTGGGGTTTGGGGTCACACCGGTCAGGATTTCCGACTCCAGGCCCAGGAGGAGAGCCCGGGTGGATGCTCGACCGTCACCCCAACGGGCCTGCTCGCCTGGGCTCTGGGCCGAGGCTGGCAGGGCCACGCAGATGCTGGCTTCACCCACTGGTACGGGGGACCACCACACGGCAGCTGAAGCTGCTGGAGGAGGCCGATGCGGAGACAGCTGCGGGGGGCCTGGACCCCGGAATGCTGCTTCCTTGCCTTTCCCCGGGGGAATGGAGG
>RJWK010052212.1:0-15710 GCA_004363435.1 Platanista minor | reverse complement strand
TGGAGGCAAAGAGACGAAGAGAGAAATAAATGTAGTGTCATCACTCACTAGTTGTCTGTATCCCTAAAAGGCCTCTCATCCATCTTGCCCTGCACGGCACCCAGAAGAGACAGCGACCCACTGCAGGGCCAGTGAATGTTTGTTAAAGGAAGGAAGGAGAAAAGTCACCAAGCAAAGGATGAAGAGTAAGAGGAAAAGGTAAGCCGCAGGCCGAGAGAGCCGCTCACTCAGTCTCTCTGTCCCTTGCTCTCCTTTGTATTTTGTTGGTGAGGGTAGCGGGTGATGGGTGACAGGCCTGGCCTTTCTAACCCAGGACGTCAGGCGTCCCTGGTGAAAGGGGAAGCCTGATGCTGAGTTCCGTTCTCTCCCGCTTCCCACCCACCCAGGCTACCCCAGCGCTCACTCCGCCCAGCCAGGGGGCCACACCCACTTGCTCCTCCCCCTGGCCTGGACAGCAGAGGGTCCCCAGGCACCGAGGAAGCCAGGGCAGCACGTGGCCCAGTCCTCTGGGTGGCTCTACGCCACCGTGTGCCGACAAAAAGAAAGCGTCCACGTGTGCGGGTATGACTTATGGCTTTAATCTCCCTGATAGAAGGCCTTTAAAGATTATTTCAGGGATGAAAAAAAATAATCCTGGGTAAATGAATCACGGCCTTAAGAAGCTGATAAGCAGCAAGGAAGCTGGCGGGGCCTGAGTTCCTGATTTAATTAAAGTCTTACAGATACTCCCTGAAACGAAATCCACTGTAGCCATCAAGGTGATAAAAAGACTGCAGGTTCCTTTAAACTAACTCACCTGCCTCATGAATCTTCTACCCTGTGAGGAGGGCTGATGTGGACAGCTCTTCGGGCGCCAGGCTGCATCACTGCAGATGGCCTAGTCTAGGGCCTGCTGGGGACTCCTAGGGGACAGAAGGTGCCTCATGGAGCCCGAGAGCTAGAGCAGATCAGAGACTGGAGGACACAGGGCAACACGCTCAGTCGGGAGCAGGACACTGTGTGGCCTTGGGTCACTCACTGCCCCTCTCCGGGACTCAGTTTCCACATCTGACATCGTGGGAGCAGGAGATGAGGCTGGTCTCCAGGAGGCATTCCTGAGCTGGCCTTCTGAGTCCTGAGCCCCCTGTTCCCCGGGGAGGTGAGGAGAGACAGACGGTGTCTCCACGTGGAAGGCCCCTCCTCTGGACCTGCCCACAGAACGGGCCTCCCTCAGCCCTTGTCTCCCCTTTCCCTTCCCTGATCTTCCTGGTCCCACTCGTGCACACGACTACCTGGTAAAGGTGCAATTGCCGACACTCCGAGCCACCCCAGCCCTCTGAACACCCCAGTCCAGTGAGGGGGCAAGTGGAGTGTATGTGTCCAGCCAGGATGGTGGGCACAGCCCTCAGAGCAGGCAGGAAAGGTGGATGCCATCTGGCTCCACCACCAGGCTCTGCAAAGGCTCCAGAGAGAAGCTAGGTGGGTTGGAACTAGAAAGACGGAAATAGAGCCCATGAGAATGTGAGGACAGTGGCTGGTAGTCTCTATGTCCTCAGAGCCTAGCCAGTCCTCAAGGAGTGACTCAGAGATGTGGGTGGATGGATGGATGGGTGGATGGATGGGTGGACAGATAGATGGAGAAGCATCCAGGGGAAGGTGACTGTGACCTGAAGCTGGGTCTGGCCCACCTTGTGTCAGCTCACTCCCTGACAGCCCTCAGCCCTGTGCTCAGTGCGGATGTGTGAATGACTGGGCTTGTCCCCCAGGACGGCCGGTGCCACAGGGCCAGGGTTGCCAGACAAATTTGAATTTCAGATTAATGATGAATAATTTTTAGCATAATTATGTCCCAAATAGTGTATTTATTTGCGACATCTGGCAACCCTACACAAGTTGTCCTCTGCTCCCTGTGCCTGGCACAGAGCCGTCCCAGAGAGAGGCTCCCACATGGGCAGTGTGGACAGCGAGTTTCTCATTCACGGCCTCCCCTCTGGGCCCCAAGGCCCCCCGAGGCCTCTGTCTGGACTGGAGCTGGTGGGTGGGTAAGGAGAGAAGATTCCACCAAAAAACAGCAGGCTGGGATGAGGCAGCATTGAGCCTGGTCCCCTGAGGGGGAAAGCCACCCCCCCCCACCCCCACCCCCGGCCCAGGCTTGGGGCTGCAGGTGGGGCTCCGGGGAGCTGGCTGCCACCTAGCGGCCAGTGTCAGAATTGCAGGCCATGGTGTCCAGAGAAGATGAGGCAGGTCAAGGCCCCCGTAAAACAGTCTCTTTCCACAAGGTTAGGATGATCACTCACCTGACAGAAAAGGAAACTGAAGCCCAAGGTCACCCCAAAACCTAAATCCATGTTCAGACCCCAGCGTGGACATAACCTAGTCTCCACCTCCAGGTCCACCCCTCTCCTATTCGTAGCCACTGAGTGACCCCCAAGGCCTGCCCTATCATGTCCGTCTTCTGCTCATCAACTAAAATGGCTCCCAGTGGAATGAAGCAACCCCGGTCTGTGCTGACATCCAGAGCCCTCTTCAGCACAGCCCAAACTTCATTTCCCGGACTTTCTCCCTGCCTTTCCAAACCCTCCCCTGCTCTGCCTCCCCCCAGCCCTCCTCTCCCTCCTCCCCCCCCCGGGGAGGCCTATGACCTCGAGCTCAGAAGTCATTGTGCCGCCTCCCCTTCAAAGCTGAGGCTGTGTTTTCTGGAGGAAGAGAGGATAGGGAGAGGTGAAGGGAAAAGACTTGGCGGGGGGAGCACGGGGAGGCAGCCCGAGGACGGGGGAGCGGGCCCAGAGGTGGGGTGCGTGCTATGAGCCGAGACTGGAGGGTCAGGCAGGGGTAAGACCCTGTTGACCTCACAGGCCTCTGGAGGCGGTCAGGATTTTATCCTGAGGGCCACCAGGAGCCCCTCTTCTGTGGGAGCTGGGGGTGAGGGTGGGCAGGCCCGCCCTACAGGACCCTGGACTCCTCCATACAGGATTGCCCACCCATCCCTAACTCTGGCCAAACAGGGGGAATGAGGGGTGAATGAGACACCAGAAACGGAAACACTAGGTCAGGCTGGTGATTTTGGTGCAAAAAGTCCCACCCATAAAGGCAAGGCTCAGACGGCCTGCCTCTCCACGGTCCCCAGGTGCTGCTCTGTCCTGCACAACTGGTGGGTGTAGAGACCCCTGTGCCAGCACCGGCCAGCCCCGGCCAGCCCAGACAACACGGGAGAAGGGCCTTTGTTGTGGCCTTGATAGCAGTGCTGGCCTTCCCAGAGGCAGGGGATGGATTGAAGGATCTCAGCCTGGAGTGGACCCAACTCTCACATGGACCAGAGTGTTTCCAGACCCATCCATCCTAGGAAGTGATCTGGGGTTGCCAGGAGGGCACCCAGTGAGTGAGGGAGCAGTTTTCAAGGGGGCCATGTGAGGCAAGGCTTCCTGGAAGAGGGGATGAGGAGAGAGTCTTGCACGTAGAGGGAGTGGCAGAAGCAAGGCTGGAGTGGATTCAGGAATTGCAAGTTGCAGGCGGACAGGGGCGGCATCTGCCTGGCGTGCACAGCACCCACCCTCAGGAGGGGCTCAGGAACTGGGTACTAAAGGACGGATGGAATGAGTGGATGTGATTGGAGGAAGGTGGGAAGGACAGATGCGCCCAATGGGGAAGATGGCTGAGGGGTGTCCCTAACTCAGGATATGGGTAGCACTTTGAGGTCAGCACTGGCCTTCTCAGTGGTATCGGGGGCAATGATGCTGCTGTCGCTGTATCTGGCCAGCATGATGTGGCGGCACCCACAGGGCACACATGCTGGAGGGAATTCTCTCCCAGCAGGCCCAGCAGAGCCCCAAGAAAGCAGGCCCACTGTCTGGGACAGAAGGGAAGTTACCAAGAAAGTGGACACAGTAGCTCTTGCCTCGGTGCCCCGGGGGAGGCAGAGGAAGTTGGACCAAGGGGCAGAGGGAGGTCACGTGGACAGGGATTCTGAGAGGTGCCACAGAGTCTAGGAAGAGCTGGCATCAAAGCTAAGGGCATGGGCTTCCCTGGTGGCGCAGTGGTTGAGAGTCCGCCAGCCGATGCAGGGGACACGGGTTCGTGCCCCGGTCCGGGAAGGTCCCACATGCCGCGGAGCAGCCGGGCCCGTGAGCCATGGCCGCTGAGCCTGCGCGTCCGGAGCCTGTGCTCCGCAGCGGGAGAGGCCACAGCTCTCTGTTTGTTTGTTTTGCGGTACGCGGGTGAGAGGCCCGCGTACCGCAAAACAAACAAACAAACAAACCAACCACAGGGGATATTAACTGTGGAGCAGGGAGCAAGAAGGGCCAAGTTCCTAGAGGAGGTGGAGGTTGATTTAGGTCTTGAAAAGCAAGCCCTAGCGAGGCGGAAAAGAGCGGGCGATTCCACCTGTCAGAGGGCACCCCACTTTCAAAGGCTCAGTGGTGGCAAGGTGAGGGGTTCTGAGAGGACGGGAAGTGGGTGATGAAGATAGAAAAGCACATTTCCTGTGCATATAACCAATAGATTAATCAAATCCAGAATTTTAAAAGGAACAAATCAAAAAATCTCCACCTCAAGAAAAAAACAGACAACCCAATAAAAAACACTGGCAAAAGACTTAGTGTACAAAAGACAACCTCTGGCTACCCAATAAGCATGTGAAAAGTTTCCAACCTCATCAATCATTAGGGAAACGCAAATGAAAGCTGCAATTATATGCTATCGTTCTCCCACCCAAATGGTTAAAATTAAAAAGGAATGATAAGTCCCAGGGTTGACAAGAATGTGGAGCTACCAGAAGGCTCATACATTTCATTTCATACATTGCTGGTGGGAGTGTTAATTGGTTCAACCCCTTGGGAATCTGTTTGGCAGTATTTAATGAAACTAAACACATGCCTGTGTGATGATCTAACTTCCACTCACAGGTATTTACCCAAGAGAAATGAAAGCCAATGACCGCCGTGGATGTGTACAAAAATGGTGATCACAGCCAAAAACTGAAAGCAGCTCTAATGTCCATCTACTGAAGAGTGGAGAAATAATTGATGACATGCCCATTCAGTGAAATACTACACAGCGATGACAAAGAACTAATTCCTGATACAGGCAACTGTGTGCCTGGATCTCACAGACGATGCTGAATGAAAGACAGACAGAATGACTGTATGCTATGTGCTTCCACTTAAACAAAGCTCAAGGATGGATGAAATTCACTTTGGGAATTAAAGTCTGAATACTGGTTACCTCCAGGGAGATTATTGACTGGAAAAGGGTCACAGGGAACCTGCTGGGCTGTTGGAATTGTTCTGTATCTCAATCGGTGGGACATTTACATGGTGTATACACATGCAGAAATCCACTGAACTACACGTTTAAGATTTGAGCACTTTATAGTAAGAAATGCTCCAATAAAATGCTCTTTTTTAATCTTTCCAGATGAAGATGGAGAATGGAGTGGAGAGGGCAGGGAAGAGCCAGGGCAGCCACTTGGGAGGCTTTTGTGACACCCCAGGTGAGAGAGAGCATGAGCAAACCAGCAGGAAACAGATGCCAGGTGTGGGCTTAGTCAGTCACGCTGCAAGAGGCCAGAGGAAGAAGTCAGCGGTGTGGGCAGGTGGGGGAGGCTTCTGGAAGGAGAAAAAGGACAAGTAGGCAGAGGCAAGGATTCCTTGGGGCACTGAAGCATTTCAGCACGCCAAGGTGTCATCTGGAATGGGCACCCCCCCTCCTATCCCATCCCAGCTCTCTGAGCAGTCTCGCGGGGGGGGGGGGGTGACTTGAGCTCCCTGCCCCTGGCGGAGTTCAACAAGAATAGCCAGCCCCATTTGTTGAGCCTTCTGATGTCCACAGAGGGCCCTATGCCAAGGGTTTTACAGGAGCTCTCTCATCAAGCCTATGAAGGGTGCCTTGTTCTTCCTATTTTACCGACGTGCACTGAGGCTGGGGGAATTGAGTGGTGGCTCCAGGACCCCAGTCTGTTAGCCTACCCCGTTAACCATCGTGACACACCAGAGGTAGATGACGGCTTTTCAGGGACAACTTGGCCAGGATACAGCATGGTGGAACCAACTGGGCACAAGTGAGCTGGGAGAATGGGGCTTGGGAATCTGTACCTTCTCAGGGCTGCCCAGCAGTCCTGGGCACGTCCAAGTTGGGGAATGGGCGGGTTGGATGACCGTGACAGTAACTCTGAAGCCAGGTGGGGAGAAGAGGCAGCCTTGGAAGGTGCCAGGCACTGGCATCAGCCCTCAATCCCACAGTGGCCCTCTGAGGTGAGAACTGCTCTTCCCATTTTACAGATGAGGAGGTGGAAGCTCAGCGTGGTCAGCCAGGGAATGGCAAAGCCCCAGCCCTGCAGTCCCTAAGCCTGGCCTGTCATGCTCGACTCTACACCTCCCCCTGGGTCCTGGGCACTGGAGAGTTTGGCACTGCCCAGTGGATGGGGCAGAGACGCCCAACTCTGAGGGACTCAGAGAATGAGCAAGGGAGGAGAGAGAAAGAATCAGAGACACAGAGAAACCGAGAAAGCTATAGAGAGAGGCAGAGCGGGTGGGGTGGCAGAAGGTGTCAGGGTGGGAGACGGAACAGATGTTCGCCAGCAGCTGTGAACTCAGGAGACAGACGCTGCTGACACAGGCTTGTGGGGCAGGAGCCTGTGCCCGCCTGCCCTCCTGCGCCCGCTCGGTGCCCACTTCGTTCTTGGTGGCTAGGGCTATACATGGGGGGAGGGTCAGCAGAGTCCAGGCTGGACTCTCCCTGAGAGACTGCCACCCAGACTGTGTGACCTTGGGCCTCAGTGTTCTTATCTGGGCAACGGGCCTCAAGGACCCTGCCAGGTCCATCAGGCTCCTGAGCTACCAAGGCTTGTCCCCTGCACACAGTCCCACTCCTGCAAAGATGCCACTCTGCAGAGCCCCACCCCTTGCCCAGCCTCCCGGCTCCCTGTGGGAAATGTGGCCAACTTGGGCCACAAGGGTCTCCATCTTCCTCTCCAAAGGACAGGACCAAAGGCTGCCTGCCTGCAGCATCTCTGTCCCCCTGACGCAGACCTTTTCTTCTAGCTCTGGGGAGGAGGGAGGTGTCTTGTGACTGACTGGAGGGGCTGATGTGGCAACAGGGTGGGGAGGATGCCACGGGAAACATCCATCAACATCACCGTCACCCCTCCTAAAACTGGCTGGGCTCAGATCAAGAAGGTCTGCCACTTAAGAACTGTGTGACCTGAGGCCGGTAACTCAACCTCTCTTGAGTTGCTCATCTCTAAGGTAGGGATGAGGTTGCCCACTTTCCAAAGCTGGAATGAGGACTGGCTCGCCCTGGAAGTGTGAGAATCCCCCAGCCCAGCGCCTAGCACTCGTGGCATAAGAACAGCTCCCTGGGCACAGGAGGAAGGACGACCAAGGAGTCAGAAGTGACCTCAGGTAATGCTGACTCCAAACTTTACTTACATCCCGAAAGATGGCGGCCCGGAGAAGGCAGCTGGGAGGAAGGCCACACGGTCCCCCAGGCCAGCGCTCCCTGGTCAGGGAGGGGTGGGGAGCGTGGAGGTCATTTAAAGTCACTCCTGCCTCTTCTGCAGACACAGCAAATGCCTGCTCCACGATGGCATCTGGAGATGCCAGGCAAGACTGGGCACGGGGAGCACGCCACAGGCCTCCGGAACTACAGCTCCGTTTAGAGGACAAAAGAACAGCCTTCCCGGGGCGCTGGGCGGGGCATCCGCAGGAAGAGGTGCTGCTGAGCTGGGGCCGGGGCTCCCTCTGCCCGCCGCCCAGTGAGGCCCGTCTCTCTGGCAGAGGCTCTGGGCTTGATTAAGCTGTCACTGCCACTTGCGATGTCACTTCTGATAGAGTCCAAAAGGGACAAAGGTCACAGGAAGCACAGGTCCCTGAATCAGGCTGCCCTGATATCAGCAGCCTCCCTGGGTCTCTAGTGCCCTTCAGCCGCCCCGCAGGTGCCCGGCCCAGCCCCTGCCCGGCTCACACCACGGAGCGGGGGACGCTGCTTACAGCCCCTGCTTAATTAAATCAATAAACTACCAATGCAAATCTGGCTGAAGGCCAGCTCTTTATGGCGCTCCACGCCGAGGGGAGGACTGAATTTGCAGCTGCAGCCGGAGAACAGTGGAGGCGAGGAGAGATGGAGAGAAAGGAGGGAGACGAGGAAGGCCAGCCTGGAAGGAGCTCGGAAGCAGGGGAAGTGTCTGGCCCCCAGAGCTGTTCTCTGGACCACATCATGACCCATAGCTCAGAACACCAGCACCCTGTTCCCGCCTTTAGCCTTTCCCTCCCCGTTCCTGCCGACATGGCTTCAGAAAAGGTTCTACTGTCAGTAGTCATTTGTACCATAGTGAGAACTTGAAGCTGGATTAGCCTGCAGAGGTGCCCTGATCCCGCTTCATTTTGGGGATGAGGTAGCAAGGCTCAGAGACCGGGTAACCCCAGACATCCCTTCTGAGCCCCAGGCCTGTAGCCTGGTCTGCATGCTGCTTGGCCTCTCCAGGCCCAGGGCTTGCTCTCCTTACTCTCACAGGATGGGAAGGATGTCAAAGTATCTGACTTGGTCGAAAAGCAAGGCACGTCCTAGTGCCACGCTGGCCAGGGCAGGCTGCCAGAGCAGGAGTTCTGCGGCTCCCTCTCTTCAGTGTCTTAGGGTCTGGGCAGAGTGAGACCCCAGCAAGGGCCCAGACACACAGCTCGGCTCACCCTCTATTCTGCATTCCTTGTGAGACCTGGTCGTCAGGAATGGACAGGCTGTGTGGCCTGGGGTCAACCCCCGACCTTTTCTGGGGCTCATTTTCTCCATCTGGATCACGAGGGGCTCAGAACTAATGTTTGGAACCAGAGCCACTCCAGCCACCACCAGCCTGCTGGGGGGGCTGGGCCCTGGGGTCCAGCCACAAACCCCATGCTCCTTCCATTTTCCCATCAGTAAAATGGGGATAATGACCGGCGTGGCTCCCACATGTGGGAGGATGTTGCACTAATGAATGCTCTCAGAGTCTCAGATGAGGAAAAGAGGAGCATCTACCGGGGCCAGGGAGGCAGCCTAGGGATCCCGATGCCTGGCTGGATGCCGGGCCCTGCCCCACCGGTCTGAGAAACACCCCTCAGCAATACAGCAACCTCTAGTGCCCAGCAGAGAGCTTCCCAGAGGCCCCCCAGGTCTCTCCTCTGTAAATGGCTCTGATGCCCTATGACTTCTTTCCCAGCTCCAGGGAAAGTGACAGCATTTTACTCACTGCCCGTCCATCTCTCTAGGGTTTGACGAGTCTTCACGTGTGCCTAGCACTATGAGGGACACAGAGAAAGGGTGGGCAGGGTGCCTGCCATCAGGAACTTGTGTCTCCCCTGGGTAGACAGAGGGTAAAGAAATGAGAGAAGTTTGGCATCAACACGTGCACAATTGTTAAGATAAATGGCCACATGGCCCAGATGCTTCTGCAGGGAAGCAAACGTGAGGGACTAGTCTTCTATTCCCTGACCCTGGCAGACATCACTAATCAATCACACACCTGTTTCCAGCTGCGCCTGGATGTAGCCTCCCCAGTCCTTCTGTCCTCATGCTCCGGACAGCCCCCCAGCCTGGCCACTGGAGTTAGCAAGCAAATGGGGATCACCTCCCCAGAGGTCTAAGGGTTATGGCTGGGCTGGCCACAGGAGGTTTCCTTAAGGCAGAGGTCTTCACCTAGGCCTTGAAAGAGGAATCTGGATAGTTGAAAGGAAAGGAGAGGTGCTCCGGGTGGCAGGAGCAGTGTGAGTGGAGATCTGGAGAGGAAAATCCACACAGCGTGTTCAAGGACAGTGGGATCCGCTGCCAAAGGGGAGAGGTGCCTGCAGAGCTGAGTGAGGCAAAGTGGGAAGTGGGCGGAGTGCCCAAAGTCAAGCCAGTTCCACCTCTCTCGCAGGTCTGGTTAGTTGGCCCCATTGCCTCCTGCACCCACTCCCTGGAGGGGCCTGGGATAAGCCAGGTGGTAATGGCCATGGCTGTCAGCCTCCTGGGTGACAAGGAAATTTGCAACCTTCGTTAAAATGACGTGTTACTGCCCGTTCTGAGTTGCAGGGTAGATGCCTGAGATGCATAAACCATCTCCACCAGCCCGGCTACATGGGTGATTTACAGCCATGTCCAGCCCAGTCCAGCCGCTGGTCCAGGGGCAGCCCACAGCACAGGGAGAGGTGTCTTCCATCACTGCACACCAGGGACCAAGTGCAGGATGGCCAACTCAGACACCAGCCATTTCCCGGGCTTCTAGAACCCCAGGATTCAGGAGGCACACAGGCCAAGGACAGGTAAACGATCCAACCCCTTTCCCTTCCCCTGGAGCCTCTCCCTAGAAGATAACTCTCCACTCATACTTTCCTTTGGAGCCTACCTTAGCTTTCACCTCTATCAGGGAGCCCACTAGGATTTACCCCTAAGACCCAACCGACTGCACAGAGCTGCAGGAGGCCTATTTTTAGCTCCTACCCAAGGCTAATATGCGGAGGGACTTGGGCAAGCCACCCCTGTACCCAGGCCTTGGTTTCTCTGTCTGTCACCAAGGGAGTCAGACAAGAAAATCTATAGGCCTCCAGCTCTAAGGTCTCACCCATTATTTCTGAATGGAGGAGTCTGGTTGCCTGGCTGGCCTAGGGCCACTGGGTCATCTGGAGTCCATCCACCTTGTCCCGCTGCCCTCAGAGCCTAGCCCAGGTGCTGACTGGCAACCCAGGGAGGGTCAAAGACCCAGAACCTTTGATCACCACAGCTGGAGGGGCCTTCAGTGACTGTGGGTCCAAACCCTGCCTTACCCAGGTGGGCAGTAGAGGCCCAGAGAGGGCAATGACTTGCCCAAGATCACACAGCAAGCCACCCACAGCCAGGACTCATACCTTGGTTGGGGTCTTGCTTGGTGATGTGGTTCATGGGTACAAAGGCTGTGCTTACTGTTCCATCCCTGCCACTCACAGGGAGCCCCCTGGGTGAGGGTGGAGGGGCCCACTGGCCCTGACGGGGGACAGTGAAGAAACCGAAGAAATGGCCCCCATCTGCCAAGAACCTCCAGTTAAGATAAAGAGGAAGAGATTCCAGTGGGAAATGGGAGCCAGAGAGGGCACCTCCCATCTAAATCTCTCCACACCATCTTCCCATTGCCTGTCATTCCACCATAAGTGAAGTGTCCCTTTGGGTTAAAAACTGCCCTCTTTAGAGGAAGTTACAACGTAATTTCCTAGCATCTCAGCATAAACAAATCTGTCAGAAGTCTTTCTCTGGGGCGATAGAGGGCTGAGATCAAATAAGGGATCCAAAGAGACACACTCCTGCTTCCCTTTGGGGTGTGGAGAAAAGCTCCTAGAATTCTCTCCCCACAGGCAACCCTGTGACCTCATGTGCTAGCTTACAGCTTACCCCAGCACAAGTGTGTGCACATACACACACGCTCGAGAGCGCGCGCACACACACACACACACACACACACACACACACACACACACACACACGGCCAAGACCAGAGGTAAAGCGTCAGCCTAGCAAAGCCCTTCTCAGCATCAGAGCAGGCTTTCTTGTTTGGGGGTGGTGGGGGGCTGCCTGACCCTGGAGGCAACCAGGCGGAGGCGGTAGAATGATGAGAGGGGACTTTCCCATCCCAGAGAGACTCAGACATTTGGTCACTCACCGCCCACCCCCCCACCCCCGTCCCTTCACCGCGGGGCTGGCTGGCTGTGTATATTCACAAATGTCCCTTCTGTGCGCCACCTCAGCCCTGCCACCAGGGCTCCAGCCCTCAGCGGTGCTCCCTGAATGGCCAGGGCTGGCCCCTCTCAGGGGCTGGTAGCCCTGCTTGCCACGAAGCTCCAGGGCCCACAGAGCCCCCATCAATCGGGTCACAGCCCACTCCTCGGCTGCTAGCCCCGGGTTGCAGGCGCCCTCGCCAGCTCTTGTTAGGATCCTGAATGGATCTGGCCTTTGACCAGGAAAACGACAGCCTCATAAGGCCTTCGCTCAGAAGGAAGTCTCCCACTGGCCCTCTGGAGGGTCGCTCTGTCGGGGGACAGGGGACCTGGCCGGCGCCTCTCTCTCTCTCTCTCTCTCTCTCTCTCTCTCTCTCTCTCATTTCCTGAGCGTGCGCCCTCCCCCCGGCTCCCTGCTTCTCTAAACTCTGAATTTCTCTCCATCACTCTGTCTCTGTTTCATTCTCTGCCAGCCTCTCCCTCCAGGTCTCTTTCTGTACCTCTCATCTCCTCTCTCTCTCAGCCTCTATCCCTCTGCGTCTGTGTGTCTTCTTTCCCTTGTTCCCCCACCGTCTCCCTGGCTGCACCCCAGCCGCCCAGCCCCGCAGGGCTTTGCACTCAGCAGCGAGTGCTGGATCGGTGTTTCGGAGGGCAGTTGTGAGCTGACATAACTATCGCTGGCTCCGAGGCAGAGCCCGCCTGGGCAGCCCCCTCCTGCTCTTTCCCCACATTTCAACACCTGGATTTTAAACATCTCCTGGGTGCTCAGCCCTGAGCCAGACCCTCAGTCGGGGAAGGGAGGGGAGAGGCAGCTCAGAAGGCCAGGGAAAGCCACGCTGAGCCGGACGCTGTCCCAGGCGCTTTCCATAATGTTTTCCTGGGTCAGCCTCAAATATCCAAGGTGGGTTTTAATTTTCCCATTTTATGTACAAGGAAACTGAGCCCCAGACTCAGCACAGCCCAGGGACCATCTTGGCCGGGATGAGGGGGACTCCAAGCAAAGATCACCCAAGGGAGGGGTCCTGCGTTGGGCAAACGAGGTCCAGGTCTAGTACCCTGGACGTGCTCGTCCATTAGCCAGGTAGGCAGCCTGGGAGAGGAAGGCTGGATGAGATGCCACGGCAGGTCCTGAAGATGCAGTGCCAGGAGTGGTGCGCCAACCTTGTCCCTCGCAGGGGCGTGTGACCGGTGCACCTGTGTGGCCGCTACACTGGCCTCTTGGGGCAGAGCCCTTCTGGGTGTTGGCAGATCCCCCCACACAGAGAAAGGGGTCTCCTCCTTTGCCTCAGCCCCTCCTGGGCAGCCCCAGCACGTACTCAGCACCCTCATCTCCTCCCCAAAATGGGACAGTGGTGTTGGCCCAAAGGCAGTGTTGCCGGCCGGGGCGGGACGGCCTGGCTCAGAGCAGGACCCCGGCTCCCAGGCCTGCCCTGTGCCTCAGGCCCGTGCTCCCCCAGGTCTCACAGGAGCCCCGAGTCCACCAGATGCCCGGAGACTCATCACTGTGGACCACAAGGTGGGCTCCGGGTCCCTGGTCCCCCTCAAGTTATCCCCAGCCATAGCTTCCCATGGTGCCTGCGCAGATGGGTCTCCACCCGGGGGGCAGCCACCTGGCGTGAGGGGTGGCAGCAGGCACCGAGAGCCCCCCAGCTCCCCCAAGGCCAGACTCTTTGCCCTGAATCGTCGGGGAGAGAGGGGTGTGGGGGCCTTCAGACTGTCGAGGGTAAGTGGGCAGAGGTGTTTAGCTGAACAAAGGCTCTCACACAGCTGAACGTGTGTGACACCCCCTCTACCCATCATCCAGAACGGCAGGAGCCGTCCCAGAATGGAGTGGACTTGAGGGAGTGAGCGCCCTGTGGCCAGAGGCATTCAGGACACCCGGGGACACCCCATCCTGAAAACCAGCGGCCACTCCAAGAGTGCCCAGGACATGCAGGACAACTCCCAGGACGGCCCTGAGCAACAAGGAATCCTGGCTCTCCACTTCCTCACTGTCAATCACTGAACCCCTCTGCCTCAGTTTCCTCATCTCTAGATGGTGATAATAATACTAACATGTGATAAGCTTGTTTTATGGATTAAATGAGTACCTGTACATTGATTAGAACAGTACCTGGCACCAAGTAAGCCCTCCATAAACATGGGCTCTTATCATCATCATTGTTGCAGCTATGAGGAGGAGGTGGATGGATGGATGGATGAAAGAATGATGGATAGAAGGAAAGAAGGAAGGGAGGGAGAGAGGGAAGAAGGAAGGACGGATGGATGGGTGGATGTGTGGATGGATGGGTGGATGGATGGAATGAAGGGAGCATGAATCCCCAAGTCAGAAAGTCCTAGAAGATGGACAGAGCATGAGTCCAGTTTGGGCCAGGCCGCATTTCAAGTGCCTCTGCAAGGTTTCGCATCCAAAGCATCAGGGCAGCTGAAGATACGTGCTGAAGCCCAGAAGTGTGGTGTGGGCCGAGGATGTGGGGATTCTCAGACATAGGGCAGGAGGGAGCCTAGGAAAGGGTCAGGGAGTGGGACAGGGGCGAACTGGGACAAGAAGCCAGGGTAGCGGGCCAGTCAGGACTCTTGCAGTTAAAAGTGCCAAAAAACAAACTCCGAAAAATATATACATTGGCTCATGGGATGGAAACATCAGAAACAGTTGGGTCCAGGTGCTCGGTTCAGGGCTTGGGACTCTCTCTTCTGCTTCCAGCGTGTGCTTCTGTTTTCCTCCCCGTTGACATCTTCCTCAGGCAGCCTCTCCCTGGGGTGGCCAAGGCGCCCTGGCAGCTCCCACTCGACATCCCACATTCCTGCCAAGAGGAAAGACCCTCCTTCCCGGTCCAGGTAAAACCCAGGATGGGCTCCCACTGGCCAGGCCTGGTCACACGTGTGTCTCTGAAGCCCAGAGCTGGATCAGACCTACTCAGACGACAGGGACTGAGACGAGGTAAGGGGTGGGAGGGGGTCTGAGGAAAATCCACGTGTTGGTGGCCAAAGAAGGTGGGCCGGCGCTGGGCAGAGACCTCCACAGCTGCCTGCTTCACCGCCACCACCAGCAGCTAACGGCAGGGATGGAGTGGCACCCGCAAAGCTTGTCTAGAAGAGCGGGAGGAGACCTAGAAGCGTTCAGAGTCTTAGACACCAAGAAAAGAGCAGGTTCCCAGAAGGAGGGAGCGATCACTGTGTCAGCTGCTGCCACAAAGGGGCCTCTAGATTAGCCACCAGCAGTCAAGTGTGACGGTGACAAGACGGGGCACTACCCGAGAACTGCTCCCGCCCAGGAGAAGCCTTGGGGGGCAGGGGGGCCTTAGGAGGGGGCAGCAGTTGGTGGGGGGGAGAAGGGCAGAGCGCTGGGAGGCAGAGGCCGAGAGGACAGGACAGGAGGGCTGCGGGGAGGGCAGAACAGGCGGGGACCCCGGGAGGAGGGCCAGAGAAGAAATGAGACGAAGAGAAAAGAGAGGAAAAAAACACGCTGCGGGCGCCCTTCCTCCCCTCCCACAATGCTGGAAGTTAAAAATAGCTGTGCGGTGAAAGGCAGACAGAATGAGAGCAGTCGTCTAAAGAGAGAGGAGGTAAAAGAGCTGGGGACCCCAGGAAAGTCCCCGCAGGCCTCAGCGAGGGTGAGAGGAAGACAGCGCCAGGGAAGACAGGGGCGGCTGCGTCTCCCCACAGGCAGAGCCCCGAGCCTCACGTTCACACGTTTGGTCCAGGTTGGAGGGGCTGAGCCCTGCGGGAGGGCTGCCCAGTCATAATGCCCGCCCGGCTCAGTGAGCCCGGGGTCTGGACATCCACAGCTGGCAGAATGGGAATTACAACCCCACTTGGCAGATGAGGGAACTGAGGCTCAGAGAGTCTCCCGGCGGGCCTACTGGCTCCTGGGCTCCACCAAGAGGACTTGGCCATAGAGAGGATGCTCGGTGGGACCCCGGGTTCAGAATCACAGCTGCAGGGGCCCTGAGTGCCTCCCCCCCCCCACCGGTGCTGGCACCTGGCATCAAGGTGGGCAGAGAGGAAAGGGCGGTGGGCAAGCCAGCAGGCGATCTGGCC
>RJWK010052211.1:0-10490 GCA_004363435.1 Platanista minor | reverse complement strand
GAATCCATGCATGACAATTAAAAGCAACTGCACCTCTCCGTTTGGGAGGGGGACCACAGAAGACCTCGGCAATATTTCTTTACAATGTCTATATCACTGATGAGCATTAGTTTGAGTGACAAAGGTCCCGGGCTAAATCAACATTCTTACCTTAATGTTCCTAGTAAAAGGCTCCAGGAAACATAACTCATGAGACATGTATGCAAAGATATGTCTCAAGGAATTAATCCAGAGCCCTCAGATGAAGTGAGAAGAAAAAAATAAAATAAAAAAGAAAAGAAAAGGAAAACAAAAAAAGGAAAAAAGAAAATGCAATGGCTTATTTCCAAACAAATGCAGCTCAGCCCTGGCAGCAATGGCATAAAAACAGGTTTGCGTATACAGAGCTCAGTGGCAGAAGCGAGAGTTCTGTAGGATTTATTTGACACTTATTTTCAGGGAAGCCTTTTGTGGAGTTGTACCGTTTGTTTCTTATTGTCTGAGAGGCAGTTAGGAGCTTTCTCCCGGAGGGGGCCTCTCAACCCCTGGGCTTGGCCGCCTCTGACAGGGAGGTAACCATATTAGGATGTGTATGGTAAAGTAAACAATAACATAGTTGCAATGAAATGGAATTTTTTTTCTTCCCCCCCGGCTAATGGTGTTGGGGTCAGTCCTGTCGTTTTAGTCATTCCCACTAATTTTGTTTCCTAGTTCAAACAGGCCCTCCTCTGCTCTCTCTCTCTTTTTTTTTTTTTTTTTTAAGTGTTAGCTGTTTCCAAATATCTGACTGTAAATTTGCTGAGAATGTTTGCAATGTAAGAAAAAGCTTTTAACATCCAAATAAAGATACTGCCAGTTTAATCATTAAAGGGGATGTGAATTTTCAAACCCTTGCAAAGATCCAAGCCCCCTTTACTCACCTCCTCCCATTCCCCCACCCCAATCTCTCCCTGAAGGTTAAAATTACTTGGTCATTGAAAAGTACCTTCTAAATAAATCAGATTTTTAAAGAAAGACACTGTTTCCTTCATAAAAATTCCACATTCACATACTGTGTTACTGAGTGAAGAATCTTAACCATTCATGCCCCTGAAAATTTATTACCTGGAATTTCTAGGAAGGTTACTTTTACATGATAAAGCTCTTTCCTACTTCCTCCAACCCTCCTCCCCAGAGGAAAAAAAGCAAGCAAAAACTACTGTGGTCGAGTCACCCTTCAGAAATTAGCTAATCAAACAAAAAAATAATCGAGAATGAGTTCCTAAGATGTTACATATTTAAGAAAAGTTCTGCAGACCTAAGGACAACAATACAAAGTAAGGCTGCTCTCTGGCCAGCCGTCACTCAGTATGAGATTCCCACCCCCACCCCCCCCCCTCCCCAAGCATGGAGGGAAACATCCCCCGCCAAGGTCAGGGCGGGCTGAGGAGGACAGCAGCGCAGATGAGGATCGCAGAGAGCGGATCTGGAGAGGGGGGAGCAGCTGTGAGCCAGCCTGGCCCCAGCGCAGAGCGAGCTTCCACGTCTTTATCCCGGAGGTGAGAGCCGTGGCCGCTCTTGAAAGCAGTTTTTCCCTAAGAGATCCGCCAAAACGAGGGTGTTTAAAAGAGCGGCCAGCCCTCTGTGCACAAGGAGGGGAGGAGAGGCACCCTCCCTGCTGCCTGCACGAACCCCAGAACCACCCCTGCAAAACACGGGGTGTGAGCGACCGGGCACAGGCAGGGGAAGAAATGATACACGCAATTAAGGATGCAGTCGGGCTGATGGAGCCAGTAAAATGCACGTGGCCGCGGTGAAACTTGCAAAGCTCAGAAAAAGAGCGCTTCCCCAGACTGGAACCCTTGGGCTGGCCTCTTACACTGCTTTGGTCCTTATCAGATCTCTATCATCCAGAAACTTAAAACCCCTGCAACTCATGTTTTATTAAAACATGTTTAGCATTCTTCTTAAAGATAGGTTTTAACCCCAAATACCCATGAAATTAAATCTCCTATGCCACTTATCTGCACTGCTGGGCAAAAACTAAAGTTGAGCTAAACAGAGAGATAGCAAAATCAATAAATCACACAGAACAAGTAGCAGTTCAAAAGTTCAAAGATATGATGGCCAGTTCAATGCGTCTTAGCACTTACCCAATAATAACTCGTCTCTGTCACTCCTCATAGTATAGACAATTTCATCGGCATCATTTTCATTAGGCTGTCTCATGGAAAATTGCTAGCTATTTATGTATACGCTAAAATAAATTAGCCATTTCATCGAGCACTGTGATTCTTATAAAATACATTAACACAATACTCGATTTTTCCAGTTGGAGTAAATAAATAAATCAATAAATTCAATACAGTGTGATTCTTTTATTGTGGCGCTACAGCTCTCATCGTAAGTGTCTTTATTGGGTTTATTTGTTTCAATAAAAATTGAAATGGGCCAGTGATCTCTGTGCTGGCATGTTAGAAAAGAAAAGAAAAGAAAAGAAAAAGGAAGGAAGGAAGGAAGGAGAGAGAGAGAGAGAGAAAGAAAGAAAGAAAGAAAGAAAATCTATCCAATATTTGGGAAAGTATTGTGCAGAACACTCAAACTTATAATGGCGTTCAAAAATCATTTTCATTATGATGATTATTCCACAAACCAGTTCTGATGGGAAATTTCACAAAGGGAAAGGGGGAACTGTGGCAGGTGTGTGACTCTTGCAGCGTTTCTGTGCTACAGCACCGAGTCTGGGGGTGAGGCATCTGAGAGACAGCAGGGCTTCACTGAGCTGCGACCTTCCCCCTCCAGCGCGCCTCCTTCCTGGACAGCAAGAAACGACGGTGGGACAAGTGCCAGATGGCCTCTTCTGTCACACCTTACGGAATGCCATCGATTGTGGCTCGGAGAAGGCCATTTACTGCAACCTCTGGGGGAAAGACTGGGGTATCATGACTGCAAGAAAGAGGAGAGAGGTGTGCTGATGCTGTAAATGAAATCAGGCCCAGGGCCTGCAAGCAGCCCTGGAAGCGAAATGCAGACACCGCGAGGCGTGAGAGGCTCCCCGAGTCACCGGCACCGTTAAATCAAAGGGGATCAGGGTCGTGGAGAGGGTTGCTTTTGCCTCTGCCAAACAGCCAAGCTCCTTCTTCCTCGTCTAACACCAGCCTGTATTGTCTTTGGAGAAGTGCCCTGTTCCCCACTCTCGGTCCCTGTGGTTTCACAGGAGGTGGACGCATCTCCCACCTGCAGAGGGTGGGACCATACGCCGGGTCTGACCAATCAGTGTGTTCTGCTCTGCCAGCAGCATTGATTGGCTGATGGATGGAAATGTGTCAAAAGAGAATGACACTCAGCTACTAGTATTCTGCGGGAACTCCCGGGAGAGACAGAGACTGTCCTTTTGCTGGGTTTTCAAAAGCTTTAAGGACATGGATTGGCTTGCCCCCAGAAAGAGAAAGCTGGCTGAAAGAGGCCAGGATGCAGCCACTCGGAGGTGAGCACAAGAGCCGTACAGAGTCCTAACGGTACGGCCATCCTACTCCTGGACGTTAAGTCCACGAGCTACTGAAATCCCCTCATTTGCTTAGCTGGCTGGAGCTGGCTTTGGCTTATGCGCAGGGACAATACAGGAACTTACAACACATATGCTTTCTACACATTGTTCTCCAACTCTACAATACTCGCCACCCCTTACGGGAAAACCAACAAGCTCTCACAGCTGATACTCAAAATCTGTAGACCTCCTGTACCGTATGTAACCGGGTCATCAGCCACGTTTTCTTTTCTGCTAATACCAGGAAGAGTGAGGTGAGTTAAGTCAGGACAGGCAGTCCGAAAGAACCCGAGATGGTCGCAAAGCAGGCTAAACTAGAGATCTAAAACCATCCAGTATGTGCTCTCATATAGACTTAATAAACTTTCTTCTCTAGGCCCCCTGCTGGCGGTGGTTCAGGTTAGGGATGGACCAACCCATCAGCTTAGGTGAATGGCCAGTCGGCTCACACAACAGACCTCCCATCTCCTGACGTGACTCAGAGACAAGGGATGAGATCTGGTCCTGTCGTCCTCTGACGGGAAGTTGTGTTGGGGGGCAAAGGCAGGGTGAAGCAGTCCTTAGTCGCTGATCACAAATAACCAGGGAGGAAGTCAGGAGGGAGGAAGGGCTGCTGCATGGGTCCCTTGAAGACAGGCCAACACAAACTCACTGGCCCTAACACTTTCTGAATCCCTTTCACAGACCCACTGACGCTCACATAAAAATTTTTACTCGTTTGATCAAATAGTCTGACCTTCAGCCTACCAAAGTCTCAATCCACTGGACACACTCAACTTATTCTAGGAGACATAAGAGGGCACGTGTGAAAGCTGAAGTTCTCTGTTATTGACAGAAGGGAAGGAAAGCTGACAAATTCATTCATCATCATTTAGTTTTACTCCCATCTTGGTTCTTTAATCATTAGAAAAACTACCACTTATTGAAGATCTAACTGAAGGAGAAGATATTATGTTTGTCATGGAATTCTTAGAATATTCTTCCCATTTCACAGGTTTAGCAAACTGAGACTCATGTTAAATAATTTACGGCGGGGGTGGTCACAAAATGAGTAACAGGTGGAGTGAGTTTGCAGCTCCTGTTAGCGTGCAGAATCCATGGGCTGCTTTATCCCTGTCTCCTCCTTGTCTTTCCTCATTCTCGTGAGTTTAGTTTTTCATTATAATACGCCATTAATTCTTAAATCCCGAATGCCTAATACCAACTCCAAGCCTAGGGATAACCAGTAAAAACACAAACAGGTACTCATAAAATTTACCAGATTCTAGGAAGGAAAGAGTCATAAGTCAAGGATGATCAAACAACGGCAGGGTCTGAGGGAATTTATTCCAATAGGGTGAACAGGATAAGTGACATTTAAGCCAGGGTGGAAGGGGTGAGCCCTGGCTCCAGCCCAGGCAGACAGGCAAACCAGAGCCAGGATTTCCTCCCTGGGCGGGAGAAAAACCCAGATCAATACAGCCAGCTTGCCTTGGGTCTAGCAACCACAGTAACACAAACAATAACAAAACAACAAAAAGGGAAGCTACTTTATTCTTAATATGCCAGAGACTGTATTAATCATGTTACATGCAATTTTTTCCACTAAATCTCTAAACTAACCCTAGAAGATGCATAGTTACCGAATACTAGAAATATTACATATTTTTGTTTAATCAGTAAGGCCAATGAGACCCAGAGAAGCTACGTAACCCGTTCTTGGCCACACCGCAGCTAAGGGGCGGAGTCCAAATCCAAACCCAGCTCTGCTCGGGACAAATGATTCTTGGTACGTCATACTGGCGTCCGCCTGCGGTCAAGAATGACTGTCACCGTGAGCCCTGGTTGTTCACACTGGTGTCCCGGCTCCTGATGCTGGCCTGGAGCGGAAGGACCATCCACCCGACTCTAAGACATAATGATTCAGATGGTTGGCTCCAGCTCAGTTTGCAGGGAGAGCGACAGGGAGAAGGGGAGAAGGCTGAGGAAGGAGGGGAGTCAACACCGGGGAGCCCTTATTTTTCCAGCCTCGGTTGCATTAGTATCCCCTAGACTCTCCCGGTAGCTCTATGGATCTCCATTTTTGCCTCTAACTAGGGACATGCAACTTGGGACGAGTCTTTTCATTTAACTGAATTAACCTCAAGTCAATCCTACTTTGCACCACGATTATATCCAAAACATAGGCTACCTGAAATCTTGGTGGTGGGAATTGCTTTACAACTTCAGATGATGAGTTCGGGGCCACAGGGGTCCATCTGCCCTGGAGGGTGGAGTTTCTCAACCTCAGCACTATTGATATTTTGGTCCAGTAAACTCCTCATTGCAGGAGCTGTCCTGGGCATTGGCGGAGTTCAGCAGAGTCCCTAGATGCCAGCAACACCACTGCCACCCCAGCTGTGATGCCAAAAATGTCTCCAGATATCGTCAAATGTTCCTTGGTGGGGAAAACTGCTCCTGGTGGAAAACTACTCAGCAAGAGAAACATCGCCCAACAGAACTTTCTGTCATGATGGAATGTTCTAGACCTACACTGTCCAATGGAAATACCCACGAGTCACCCGAGGCAACTGAGCACTTGACATATGGCTAGTGCAACCATGCAACTAAATTCTTAAATTTATGTAATTTTAATTAATTTAACTTTAAATAGCCACACACATCTAGTGGCTACTCTATCTTGGACTGTGCAGTTTTAGAAGTGTCACACGTTTTCCATATTCATGAGAATCTGATCCTCAGCAGATGGATATTTGGTTCCTAGTTCAAGATTCTATATATTAATTTTTAATTAAAAATGTTATCTTCCTCTCTATGGAGATCAACAAACTCTCTCAAATTTAGCGGTTTCGGTCCTGACTCTTTAAAAATTTTGTTCTTACTCTGACTCTTTTCTTCTAAATTTTATAAAAGTTTTCACCTAAGTTTTCCATAAGTTTAATCACAGTTTTGATTAGAATTGCAGATTTACTTAATTGAATAACTAGGGTGAGAGATTTATGCTTGTGGATTAGAAGCAAGTGCACTCCTTAAGAAGCCACTTGCAAGATAATTTCTTTTCCTGTCAGAAACATGTACCTGCTCTACTCTTTTCAAGACACACTGCCTGTAAACTGGGTCTTTGGAGACACCCGCTACCCTGGAGAAAGTGCTCTGCTCTACCAACTCAGATAACTCACACCACTTGGAACGAGAGTGACATTATGATAGGCTTCTTACACAGTAACTTCCCTCCACCCTGTCTCCCCCACCCAGAAACTCCAAACTACACACATTCAGGTGGAACTTTCCACCGTAGCTCCAAGTGGGATAAATTTTTCAGCTTAGGGAGAAAGATTAGTACTGACGTAACAAAGTGACTGTAAAACCAGTCGTGTGACAGCATAAATACATCAGAGCTGTCAGAATGTTTCTTTCACGATGGGCAATACAGAAGCAAAGATCCCTTTGAGGGTGGGGGGTTAGTCAATACCCAACTCCATGTGCAGGGTGTGAAACATCCAGAACTATGGCTTTGAACAGGAAGCTGAGCCATCTACAACGTATTCCCTGGGTGATAAACAGAGAGCGTGAGATGGGATAAAGCCTGATGATGAAGAAAGTAAACCAAGAGTGTTTGTTACCCACCATCTCTTGATACCAAGGAATTTCAGTTTTAGCAATACTATGGGAATCCAAAAATGCACGGTCATTCTAAATAATGCTGAGAATAATGACATTCATATCCTAAGCTGGGCACAGCCTAGATGTTAGGTTGACCATAGCTGGTTAGGTATGAAGTGTTGCTCCATATGTAGACAGTGCTGGTTGGCTATTCGACACCATTCCCAACTCCTTCCCTTCCTCCTACTACTCTTCAAGCTGATAAAAATCACCTGTTACCCTTCCCACATTTCTCTGAACTTAGGGATAGACATCGAACTTCGTTCTGCCCAAAAGATACGAGGGGGAAACGCATGAAATATTTTTCTTCCTTGATTAGAGCAAAGGAACAAATCAATCAATCTCGCTCTCGCTCTCTCGCTCTCTCTCTCGCTCTCTCTGTCTCTCTGTCTCTCTCTCTCTGTCTCTGTCTCTCTCTCTCTCTGGCTGTCCTCTTACCCTACGTTGTGCTTTTAAAAGCAAACATATAGAAAGGTGATGCCTGGAGCTTTAGCAGCCATCTTGTAACCATGAGGGAAAAGCTAAAAGAATCACCAATATGCCAACCCAGCAATCAGATACTATTGAGGTACTGAACCAATCTTGAGATGGCCTACCTACAGGCTTCTGAGCAAGTAAATGGTAAATATCCTTATCTTTTCAGCCACTGCTAATAAGGTTTTCTGTTACTAATAGTTGAAAACATGCTTATTGATATATCCTAAACCCTAGGAATGAAAGAGAAAAATCACTTCCTTGAGGGAAATGGACTAATCAAAGTGTAATTAGTCAATTTTCCTGAAATCTAAGATGGTTCCCCATGTCACCTGAGAGCCTGCCACTGAAGAAAATGATTCTTCGTCTTTAGAAGATCCCGAACAGAAACACCGCCACCTCACACTTACTTGCGTGCCAACTCCACGCAAAGCTTTTACTCAAGTGATTTACTACCCTCAACCTCACTCTACATGGTAGGTACAATGATTATCCCAATTTGTGAGCAGAAGAAATAGCAGAGAGAGGGGAAACAAAATGTCCTAGGCCAACAGCCGTTACAGAAAATTTGGTCACAAAGTAGGAAAATGAGTATGCATGGCCCCAACTGCAGAACGTGGACAACCCCACCCAAGTCATCATTTCCTGTTCTAAGACAACAGCATCACCTGGGCTCAGAGCACAGGCCACACACTATCATATGTGCTGTGCCTTGGTGACCAGATGCTGAAGCAGTAACTGAAGACGGGACTGATTCTTCAGCTCATGGTGCCAAGGACAACGGATGCTCCCTGAGAGGTAACAGCAGCATCCACACCAAAGTCACCATCGTGAGCAGGCAGTCACTTCAGTGTTGACTGTCCCCACGCCCTGGGTGGAAGAGGTAAAGGCCTGCAACACACAGGGTAGGGACAGGGTGTGGCCAGGTGGCCGGCAGCTTAGGGTATTAAGAGACATCAGACAGCCTGCCTAGCTTTTGTAATTCCCGGCTCAGTTGACCTCTCTGAGCCTCAGGTTTCCCATCTCTAATATAGAAATAATAAAAGTAGATAAACTTTTTGGGTTGCGGTGAAAATTAAATGAAAATGATACATGTCAAAGTTCTCACCTGGTGCACAGTAGGCGCTCAACAATTAGTTATCACCATCAGCAGCAGCACTAAATGATAATGAATTGCAAAAGTGACTAGCATGGTATTTGGCATGCACCAGGTAGTCGGTAAACGCTCATTCTTTGGTTTTCCCATCTCTCTTTCCTCTACAAATAATTCAAAGATTTAACCCTGATGTGAGGCACCTACTGCAATTTTTTGAAGTATTAACAAATTCATCCCACTAAAATGGTCCTGGCCTTCGTGTTATGGTAGATACAAAGATAAAGCGTCCGTGGACATTAGCGTCCATAACAAATACGTTAAACAAAAACAGTACGTGCCTACTGAAAACTATAATTAAATATATGTAAATATTAACATTTATATTTTTTCATATATTATACATATAAGAATACCCCTTCCATTTACTACCTCTGTGTGTTGAGCATGGAGGTAATTGTCATTTTAAAAATATTTGTTTGTAGTTCAAATTTCCTGCTCTAAACATGTACTCCTTATATAATTTGGAGGAAAAGGCAGTACTTTTTTAAGAGACAGAAAAGATAAAAATTGTCTAATTTTTTAGAAACCCTCTTGGTTTTCTAACAGATGATAATTCGTCAAGCCCATAAATGGCAACATATCTATAAGAAATAAAATTTCTAAACATTTAACTAACCTAACCTCCTTTTGCCCTTAATAAGTTACTGTTCACTATTTTTCCTCCTTCCTGACTTCCTCTTCTCACCGGGAATAAATTCTTCCCCCTGGTTTCAACACTACCTTTCTCACCCCAGTAGTATCTCAGGGGACATCTTTAAGTCCTTTGTGGTGTGAATCAAATCTACAGATGGGTTGGGAACACACATGTAAATAACCCACTACGAGTCATGACCACTAAGCTGGCCTTATTCACGGAGGTTTTGTGGACTGCTGTTTGCTAAAAGTTTTTCCTTTTTGGTTGGCTGGACTCGTAGCGCCCTGTGAATGCCAGGACTTATGATAAGCAATGACATACTTAACTGTTACATATTCATGTTCATGATAATGCAATCTTTCATCTGGGTGATTTAAAAGTCCCTCCAGTCCGACTTACAGTTAGATATACACTGAATGCTTCATCAATCATAACTATTTTTACTCTCAATCTTGTGCAAAAATACCAGAGAAGGTGAATTTCAACTACACACTGAAAAGGGTTTTACTACTGGCCCCGAAAAATTTCTCTCTTGTCATGTATACATCGGATTCCCACAGTTTCTGCCTAAGCAATCTATTCACCTGTATCTTTCACTACAGCAGATCTTATCTGCGGAGTGAAAGGAAATCCATGCTCATCTCTCTTCTCTAGGGTCAAATCTGCCGTATCTTAGAGACAGAAGCAAGCATTTCTCAGTTATGAACTAGACAAAACGCTCAGCATCTCGATGTTTGCAATACTTGTGAGCAAGCAGCTTGGGAAGGTCACAGCAACTTGTACTGGACTTAAAAGGGGGATTTAGAACTAACTCACCCCAAGAGCCAATGAGCTTACTACTACTACCATCAAGCAGTGAGTCAAGGGAGCACACCTACCCCTCATAAATGCCCTTGAAAGAAACGACATCCCCTTTCCATTCGTGCAAGGGCTTGTCATAGTTTCAGGGCCAAAATCTCCCCACAGTTAACCTTGGACCTACAGACGATGAGGCAAATCATAACAGAGGCGGTGATCAAACCGGGCACCCCCCAGCTTGGCCTGATCCTATCACAACCACCACTATCTTCTACATTAGG
>RJWK010052210.1:0-15713 GCA_004363435.1 Platanista minor | reverse complement strand
GCACTAGCCCCCTGCAGGCTGTGTTCACGCCGCCAACCCCAGTCCTCTCCCTGCTCTCCAACCGAAGCCCAAGCCTGAGCTCCCAGCCCCGCCCGCCCCGGCAGGGGAGCAGACAAGCCTCTCGGGCTGCTGAGTGCCGGTCGGCGCCAATCCTCCGTGCGGGGATCTCCCCGCTTTGCCCTCCGCGCCCCTGTTGCTGCGCTCTCCTCTGCGACTCCGAAGCTTTTCCCCTCCGCCACCCGCAGTCTCCGCCCGCGAAGGGGCTTCTCCATGTGTGGAAACCTTTCCTGCTTCACAGCTCCCTCCCAGTGGTGCTGGTCCCGTCCCTATCCTCTGTCTCTGTTTTTAGGGTTTTTTTGTTTGCCCTACCCAGGTAACTGTGGAGTTTCTTGCCTTTTGGGAGGTCTGAGGTCTTCTGCCAGCGTTCAGTAGGTTTTCTGCAGGAGTTGTTCCACGTGTAGATGTATTTCTGGTGTATCTGTGGGGAGGAAGGTTATCTCCGCGTCTTACTCTTCCGCCATCTTGTCTCTCTCCTTTTCATTTATTTCTGATCTGATCTTTATGATTTCTTTCCTTTTGCTAACTTTAGGGTTTTTTTGTTCTTCTTTTTCTAATTGCTTTAGATGTAAGGTTAGATTGTTTATTTGAGATTTTTCTTGTTTCTTGAGGTAGGCTTGTATAGCTATAAACTTCAGTCTTAGAACTGCTTTTGCTGCATCCCATAGGTTTTTGATCATTGTGTTCATTGTCATTTGTCTCTAGGTATTTTTTGATTTCCTCTTTGATTTCTTCAGTGATCTCTTGGTTCTTTAGTAATGTATTGTTTAAACTCCATGTGTTTGTGTTTCTTACGTTTTTTCCCCTGTAATTCATTTCTAATCCCATAGCGTTGTGTTCAGAAAAGATGCTTGATACGATTTCAATTTTCTTAAATTTATTGAGGCTTGATTTGTGACCCAAGATATGGTCTCTCCTGGAGAATGTTCCGTGTGCACTTAAGAAGAAAGAGTAATCTGCTGTTTTTGAATGGAATGTCCTATAAATATCAATTGAATCTATATGGTCTATTGTGTCATTTAAAGCTTGTGTTTCCTTATTTGTTTTCATTTTGGATGATCTGTCCATTGGTGTAAGTGAGGTGTTAAAATCCCCCACTATTATTGTGTTACTTTAGATTTCCTCTTTTATAACTCTTAGCAGTTGCCTTATATATTGAGGTGCTCCTATGTTGGGGGTATATATATATATATATATATATATATATGTATATAGAATTGTTATATCTTCTTCTTGGTTTGATCCCTTGATCATTATGTAGTGTCCTTCCTTGTCTCTTGTAACATTCTTTATTTTAAAGTCTATTTTTTCTGATATGAGTATTGCTACTCCAGCTTTCTTTTGATTTCCATTTGCATGGAATATCTTTTTCCACCCCCTCAATTTCAGTCTGTATGGGTCCCTAGGTCTGAAGTGGGTCCCTTGTACACAGCATTTATATGGGTCTTGTTTTTGTATCCATTCAGCAAGCCTGTGTCTTTTCGTTGGAGCATTTAATCCATTCACATTTAAGGTAATTATTATTATTATTATTTATTATTATTATTATTTTTGTGCAGTACGCGGGCCTCTCACTGTTGTGGCCTCTCCCATTGCAGAGCACAGGCTTTGGACACGCAGGCTCAGTCACCATGGCTCACGGGCCCAGCCCTGTGGCACGTGGGATCTTCCCAGACCGGGGCACGAACCCGTGTCCCCTGCATTGGCAGGCAGACTCTCAACCACTGTGCCACCAGGGAATCCCTAAGGTAATTATTGATATGTATGTTCCTATGACCATTTTCTTAATTGTTTTGGGTTTGTTTTTGTAGGTCCTTTTCTTCTCTTGTGTTTCCCACTTAGAGAAGTTCCTTTAGCTTTTGTTGCAGAATTGGTTTGGTGGTGCTGAATTCTCTTAGCTTTTGCTTGTCTGTAAAGCTTTTGATTTCTCCATCAAATCTGAATGAGATCCTTGCTGGGTAGAGTAATCTTGGTTGTAGGTTCTTCCCTTTCATCACTTTAAGTATATCATGCCACTCCCTTCTGACTTGTAGAATTTCTGCTGAGAAATCAGCTGTTAACCTTATGGGAGTTCTTTTGTATGCTATTTGTCATTTTTCCCTTGCTGCTTTCAATAATTTTTCTTTGTCTTTAACTTTTGCCAATTTGATTACTATGTGTCTCGGTGTGTTTTTCCTTGGGTTCATCCTGTATGGGACTCACTGCGTTTCCTGGACTTGGGTGGCTATTTCCTTTCCAATGTTAGGGAAGTTTTTGACTATATTCTCTTCAAATATTTTCTCGTGTCCTTTCTCTGTCTCTTCTCCTTCTGGGACCCCTATAATGCGAGTGTTGTTGCATTTAATGTTGTGCTAGAGGTCTCTTAGGCTGTCTTCATTTCTTTTCATTCTTTTTTCTTTATTCTGTTCTGTGGCAGTGAATTCCACCATTCTGTCTTCGAGCACATTTATCCGTTCTTCTGCCTCAGTTATTCTGCTATTGATTCCTTCTAGTGTAGTTTTCATGTCAGTTATTGTATTGGTCATCTCTGTTTGTTTGTTCTTTAATTCTTCTAGGCCTTTGTTAAACATTTCTTGCATCTTCGCGATCTTTGCCTCCATTCTTTTTCCGAGGTCCTGGATCACCTTCACCATCATTATTCTGAAGTCTTTTTCTGGAAGGTTGCCTATCTCCACTTCATTTAGTTGTTTTCCTGGGGTTTTATCTTGTTACTTCATCTGGTACATAGCCATCTGCCTTTTCATCTTTTCTATCTGTCTGTGAATGTGGTTTTTGTTCCACAGGCTACAGGATTGTAGTTCTTCTTGCTTCTGCTCGACAGGCAGATTCTGAACCACTGCGCCACCAGGGAAGTCCCAAAGCTGGTTCTTATTAAGTAGTCACTTTGCACATGTACGTTACTTAAGTAGTGGTTTATTTTAGCTGGAGAGTCAATAGACAATAGTCTGGTGACCAGTGCATTTACTTAGATTCTTGTTTTGTAAAATGGTATAATCAAACCTTATAGGCAGTTGTGATAACCTAATGAGATAATGTAAGCTAAGCTTGTAGCACAGTGATAGCATATAAGTGATTAGCAAATGAAATATCATGGGAAGCTGTCTAACATAGCAGTCATGGACTTTGAAGTTAGTTTAAATTCCAGCTTTTTCACTTTCCAGCTGTGCATCTTTGCACAAGTTTTGTAAATCTCCCTCAGCCTTAGATGAGTTTCTTCATCTACTCAATGGAGAACTTAATAGTACCCACATTATAGGTTGTTATGAGAATTAAGTGATGTTATGTACCATAGGTGTTTACTTCATTGCTTAAGACTTGGCCAGGACACAATAAATAGTAACTGTTGCTGATATTACTAGTAATAGTGGTATTAGAACTGGGAGTTGCTCAGTGATGTGACAGAACAGGGTTGTAACAAAGACTTGGAGAAAACAACTTTTGGTAGTGGTGGGGGACATGGGGTGTGATTGTGCAACTAATGATTTTAGCTTTTCTCTATCCCAGTTTACCTTGGTGACAGATTGGAAGCACTACTCTTTGAACTTCTATCTCTAACTTTTAAATTTCACTTTTAAAATTCTAGGTATAAATTAGTGCTATAAATAATCAGATTATATTGTCTATTGCTTCTAGACTTAAAGCCCATTTCTGACCGATTTCTAGTTTTTTTTTTTTTTCTCCCACCTCTTTGTACTGTCAGTCCTCACCTTTGTTAGTTCACTTCTTATTTTTGTAACCTATGAGACCAGCGTTTTGGTAATATATAGTCGTTATCAGTCGGAAAACTCGGAAAACTTTAATATCAGGGATAGGAATAAGAAGCTGATTTCCTGACGTCATCCAACCATGATATTTCTGGTCTCAGAGAGATCTTTAGCCCTTAATAATCCTCTTTCCAACATATTTTTTGTTCAATCATAACAAGATACCAATTTTTAAGAGGATTTATTGGAGCAGTCATGCCATGTAGAGCACTAACATTTTAGAGGTTTTCCTTCAACCAAAGAGGAGCATTTGTTTGCTAGTATGACACCTGCTTTCCTCCTTCTCTTTTTTATGCCAACAAATGGATTCAATCAATTGATTGTCTTCTCAGCACTCTGCTCAACAACTAGCTTAATGGATTAAAAAAAAAACCTAGCAAACAGAGTAATTCTAGTAATAGAACTTCCTGGTTGTGTTAGAGTCACAGTAGGTACAGCCCTAGACTGTGTTTGAGGTGATAGGGACATGGGACCTGTAGTTAATCTTTTATTGCCCTCAGAAGTCTTTGTTTATTTCAAGTGTTTTATCTTCTCAACTAGAGGTGGATTTCCTTTTCAAAGAAACTGTTTACTGGCTTACTTCCTTTTCTCCAAGAACTGACCTCTACCCACAGGGCCAAAACCCTGTGGCTATAACTGTACCAAACAACTTTGTTGTCTCCACAGCCATAGCTGTTTGTACAAATGGTAGGCACCCAAGGCAATTTGGGCCAATCAGAATCTTTCTCTTGGGAATTTGGGAATCAGATACTGGGACCTATTAGTTGGTGGTGACAGAGCAATAGGTACAGGGCTGCAGGGCTGGGCCATTGTAATAGTTATTTACTGCTGTATAACAAATCACCCAAAAGTTAACATTTTTAAACAAGAAACATTGGTTATCTAGGTGTATATCTAAGGAATGGCTTAGATATGCACCTCTACCTTATTACCTCTCACAAGGCTGCAATCCAAGTTCTATATACTTTGATTGGACAGGACTGTGGTATTATCTGAAAGGTTGGCTGAGGTAGGATCTGTTTCTCTTCTCACTCCCATGGTATTTGGTAGGAGTCAGTTCCTCATGGGCTGTTGGACAGGCAGTCTCAGTTCCTTGCTGGTTGTTGGTTAGGAGCATCCCTAAGTTCCTTGCTTTATGGGGCTCTCCACAGGGAAGCTGGCTTTGATCAGAGAAAAAGAGCATGAAAGAGGGAGAATGCACAAAATAGAAGCTACAGTTTCTTTGTAACCTAACCTTGGAAGTGGTATTTCATAACTTTTGCCATATTCTGTCCATTAAAAGGAAGTGAATAGGTCCGTTCCACACCAAAGGGTAGATGATTACATGAGGATGTAATTATCAGGAAGCAGGTATTGCAGGTCATCTTAGAGGATGCCTACCACAGTCTGCCCTCTGACCCCCAATGATTCTTGTCTCTCCTACATGCAAAATACAGTCACCCCTTCCCAGAAGTATGGCATTACAGCATCAGTTCAAAGTCTAGAACCTCATTATCTAAATCAGTTCCAGGTTTGGATGAGGCACCTTAGTTCCTTAAGTACAGCTCCTTGAGTATGGTTCCTCTCAATCTGTAGACATGTAAGACTAAAGAGATAAATTATCTGTGCTCATTACACATAATACACAATTATGGGACAGGCATAGATTAACCAGTCCGTTCCTGTTCAAAAAGACATGGGGAAGGGCTTCCCTGGTGGTGCAGTGGTTGAGAGTCTGCCTGCCGATGTAGGGGACACGGGTTCGTGCCCCGGTCTGGGGAGATCCCACATGCCACAGAGCGGCTGGGCCCGTGAGCCATGGCCGCTGAGCCTGTGCGTCTGGAGCCTGTGCTCCGCAATGGGAGAGGCCATAACAGTGAGAGGCCCGCGTTCCGCAAAAAAAAAAAAAAAAGACATGGGGAAATAGAAGCCACAAAGGAGTCACTAGTTTATAGCAATTCTGAAATCTGAACAAGCAAATGTTGGAATTCCTCGACTATGTCTCAAGGCCTGAGTATAGTACTCCACGGTTCTGCTTTCTGGGTATCTTGGATACAACCTGTGAATCATTCTTCTTTTTATATAAAAGGTAACATTTTTCTGCTGAGTAGTTTTCTCAGTCTGCTTCCTACTAGTTAAATTTGGGGGGGTTGAGCTCCCTCTTTTCTTTTTGTACTGCCTCTGTCCCTTTTAGTCTAAGATGGCAGTCTGCTGATATAATTCTCTCAGAAATATTGTGGGCTTCCTATGAATGTCATTGGAGTTAGAATTGCCATTAGATAAAATCCATACTCATAAATATCTTTGGGAAAAGACTTTCTTCACATTGAGCCTCTACTGAAATGAATGAGGGCCAATATATGTAAGCTCCTTAGAAGAACTTTTGTTTGAGAAACTCTTTACAAAAGTCTTTTTAAAGGCACTTTTGTGTGATTGAATAATACTATTAGGCATCGCCTAGTTTTTTCTGAGGTCTGAACAAAAAGTTTTATAGTCATACTCTGAACTTCATTTTTCAACCATGTTCTCCTAGCATTGCTCTTTATTTGCTCCTTACTTGGAAACCATTTTTTAAAATTTTAGAATTGTTTGCCATTTGAAGTGGCTTCAAATTTAAAAAATTATTAATTCCTGGTCTCTTTTGTTTAATAGTCCTTCTATTTATTTCTTTTCTCTCACGTCTGTAAGAGGAAACCAGGTGGTGCTTTCAGCATTCTACTTAGAAATCTACTTAACCAGATCATACACTTTATTAGGAACATTTTCTGCTTTCTACATAACTACAGATGACAGTGTTGCTAAGCTTTTTGCCCTTACATAATAAAGATCTCCTTTTTTCAATTTTCAATAACATGCCCCTAAATTTTTTTGAGCCCTCACTGGCAGCATCCCCAAAGTCTAGATTTTGACTAAAAATGTGCTCAAGGCAATTTAGGCTTTCTCTAAACATGCTCCTTATAACCCTTTTGGCCTCCATCCACCTCCTGGTCCTAAAGCCACTCCCATATTTTTGGTTATTTGTTATGGTACCAAAATCTGTATTAAGTATCTGTACATAAATATTTTCCCCCCAATTTAATGGCTTTTAACAATAAACATTTATTAACTCAGTTTTTTGGGTCAGGAATCTCCATGCAAGTTGTTTAGATGCCTCTGCCTCAAGATCTCTCACAAGGTTTCCATCAGGGTTTTGGCTGGGGCTGCAGTCTCATCTGAAATCTTACCTGAGGTTGAATCCATTTCCAACCACTGTCACTCATGTGCTTGTTGACACGATTCCATTCCTCATGAGCTGTTGGATAGAGGGTCTCATTTTCTTATTGGCTGTTATTTGGAGGACTCCCTCAGTTCCTTTCTGTGTGGGACTCTTCATGGATCAGATTGTAAAATAGCAGCTGGTTTCACTCAGAATGAATGAAGAGTGAAAGTGTGCAGGATATCTCTTTAACCTAATCTTGGAAGTGACATATTATTATTTCTGTTGTATTCTATACTAGGAGTTACAGGGTCCAGTCCACACTCAGGTCTAAGGGATTACACGAGGGTGTCAATATGAAGATGTGGAGATCACTGAGGTCATTTTGGAGGCCACCTATCACAGGCAGCCATCTTATGCTATAAGTAGGGAGAGAGAAGAAACAAAATGTACAAGAAATGTAGAGATAAGGACCACATTCTGCCTTGACTCTAATACCTTTCCATTTCCTAACTATAGTCTTCAAAATGAGGACCAGCTGCATTACTTGCTCTTGGCTTCTATAATATACCCCTATGATCTATGCAATAAATTCTCATTTTTTTCCTTAAGATAATTTGAGTGACTTCTGTTACTTGCCGCTGAAAAAGCCTTGACTAAGGCAGGATTGTACTTCTTCAGCACAGGTCTAGATCCATATTAGATTTTCAAACCACACTTGCACTAATTAAACAAAATGTCAATCTTTTCTAGAATGTTCCCTGTGGGACTCCGGGGTCATCTTAAACACAAACCATCACCAGCAAGAATATCTCCTATTTCGGTGTTTGATGTCAACCATAATTTCTAAGGGATAGGATTTCACAGACTGAGGGGTTAGACCAGGGCTTGGTGGTGTGAGTTGTTTATCATATCTGTTTTTATTCAGTTTTACAATATTCGTGTGAGGAGCAGATTCACTGCCATAGGCCCTTGCATTCCACACATAGATAATGGTGCTGAGGGGAGATGTTAAGACTATAATAACTGGGAAAGGGGAATTGAAAGTTGCCCACAATACATTCCTTGCTACAAATAGTCTGAGGCAGGGGCCTTTATCATTAGTCTTAGCATGGTCCAATGTGTTTTAGAGTTTCATTCTTTCAGCTTTTCACCACTAACCCCTTGCAAAGGGCTTGGCTCTGTGGTATTGTGGACTGACTGTGAAGTGTTCAAAATGTCATGTTTTGGCAAAATGTGGAAATTCCTTTGAGGATGACTGTGGCTCATTGTCAGAGATAATCCTTTTAGGAATTCCGTGTCTGGCAAATGTGGCCTTCAATTTGTGGACTCTTGTGGTAAACTGGTATTGTTCAGGCTTTCCAATCCTGAGATTTTTATTGTTGTTATCCTCTCTAATGATATATTCTCTGTTACTTTTTCTTCCAGATAAACATGTTGGTGCCAATGTTCTGTTGTGGTCTGGTTGTTGAAGCGTGGAATATCACTAATGTTTTAAAAATATATCTACATGTATACTATACACCTTTCAAGTGAGACTGGACATTTGCTGATGAGTCAGCTTATTTACTAATGAAACTACAGGACTGAAAGAGTAGGCTGTTGATGGTATTTCATATACTTACTGGGACCATGACAGAGTTTGAAAACATCAAGAGACCACAGCGATTGTCTAGTTCACAACCCTCAGTTCAGAGTCAGCCTTAACTGATCCAGGGCTTGAAACCAGGGTTCTTGACTCCTTCCTTTTACCATGCTATTTTTAATTCAATCAAGTCTCATTATTAAACAGCTTTATACAGCCAAGAGAAATGGAGCTTAACATGCCAATGAACATCTTATGTCATTATCTCTTTATTTCTACTATTAGTCTACTTTTAGAAAACTTCCAAAGATAGTAAACTCATATTTACCTAGAAGCCAAATGTAACTTAAGATTCCTAAATTTTCTGGACTCTGCAATCTTTGGATTTCTTTGACACTGAATGGCAATAATTGGAGACCCTGAGTTATGTGGCTGTAGGAAGTCCAATTCTCTCTCTAAGTAGTCTGAGAATGCTTGGTTTGCAACAGGAATGATAGAATATCATTTAGTTACCCATTTGCTTTATCCCACAATACACACACACAACAGTCTCAGAATAATAATACCAGCCCTTTCACCAACAATATGATTTGGAGTCTATTTTTAAAGTTCCTTTGGTCTTTCTCTCTATGCGGTTATGTGACCAGCTGGATACACATTTAGGTTCTTTAGTTTCATTTTATTTTAACTTTTTTTTGGAATGAATTTTTAAATTTATTTTTTTACAGTCATGTAAAATTTGTACACGTGTCCAAAATTAAATTTATAAAAATATACTCAGGGAAGTCCTGAATTTCTCTGTCCACTCCACAATATTCTTTACTTATAGGTAATTATTTTTTTAAATTATGACTTATCTCTTCATTTTATGTTTGCTATACAAATCTTTTATATAAATAATATTTCACCATGTGGTCTTTTATTTTTAATCTCTTTCTTCTTATAGTATACATATATATTTGGTATTTAGAAATGTTTGCACTTTATTGTAATTGTGAACAAGTGCATTTCACATTTTCCTTTCCAATATAGATATTTTTTTTCTTGTCTAATTGTAGTGGCCAGAACTTTCAGTATAATGTTGAATACAAGTGAAAATGTACATTATTTTCTTGTTCCAAATCGTTTTAAAATTTTTTATTTATTTATTTTTGCCTGTGTTGGATCTTTGTTGCTGTGTGCAGGCTTTCTCTGGTTGTGACGAGGGGGGGCTACTTTTCATTGCAGGGCACGGGCTTCTCATGGCGGTGGCTTCTCTTGTTGCAGATCACGGGCTCTAGGAGCTCGGGCTTCAGTAGTTGTGGCTTGTGGGCTCAGTAGGTGTGGCTCGAGGGTTCTAGAGAGCAGGCTAGGTAGTTGTGGCACATGGGCTTAGGTTGCTCTGAGGCATGTGGGATCTTCCCGGACCAGGAATAGAATGCATGTCCCCTGCATTGGCAGGCAGATTCTAAACCACTGTGCCACCAGGGAAGCCCTGTCTACATCTTCTTTAGTGAACTTTGAGTTTGTGTCTTTCACAAAATTAGCCCATTTCCTCTAACTTGTCAAACTTATTGGCATAAAGTTGTTTGTAATATTTCCTTATTATTCTTTTAATGTCTATCGATTTTGGAGTGATGTTACTTCTCTCATTGCTGATATTAACAATTTTTTCCTTCTCTCTCTTTCTCTTTTAAATCAGTTTGGCTAGAAGGTTATCAATTTTATTTGTTTTCTCTAAGAAACTACTTTTCATTTAATTGATCTTCTGTGTTGTTTTTCTACTATCTATTTCACTGGTTTTCACTCTAATCTCTATTATTTATCTTCCTTTGTGTACAGTGGGTTTAATTTATTCCTCTTTTTTTTCAGTTCCTTAAGGTGGGAGCTGTAATTTAATTGAAACCTTTATTACTTTCTAGTAAAGACATTTATTACTATAAATTTCCCTCTAATCCCTGTTTGGCTGCAACTCACAAATTTTGAGGTGTTTTTTCATTGTCATACAATTAAAATACTTCTTAATTTCCCTTTTGATTTCTTCTTTTACCCATAGGTTATTTAGATAGTTTCTGTGTTTTATTTTTAATATAACTCCACTGTTGTTTGAGAAGATACTTTGAGTACTTTTAAATTTATTGAGACTAGTTTAATAGCTCAGAATATGATTTATACAATCTGGTTTTTGCTCCCTTTTCCTGCCATCTTTTGGACTGATTATTTTTTATAATTCTATTTAATCTTTTTGTTGATTTCTTACCCATAATTCTTTGTTTTGTTTTCTTTCTTTTTATTTTGGAGATTGATTTAGAGTTTGTAGTACACATCTTTAAATTACAACTGTTTACCTTCAAGTGACTTTAAACATTTAAAGTATACTATAAAAAACTTACATAGATCTCCATTTCTTTAGAGTCAGTCATTGGAGTTTCATTAGTTTCCTTTGGTGGTGTCATGTTTCCTGGATTTTTCATGATCCTTATTGTCTTGCATTTGTGTCTGTGCATTTGAAGAAGCAAGTACCTCTTACAGGCTTTACAGACTAGCTTTGGCAGGCAACGTCCTTCACCAGTCAGCCCCTCCAGAGATTCTGGGTAGGCTGTCTGGTGGTGTCTGTGGGTGGCTGGAGTCCATGGGTGGGCAGGTCTAGTGCTTGGGTCAGCAGGTGAGCCAGCCCGGTGCTTGGGTCCATGAGGACCAGCCTGCTGCCTAGGTCCTCAGGGGAAGGCCTGAAACCTGGGTTCCCTAAAGTGGGCCTGGTGCTTGAGTCTGAGGGAATGGCTCTGGGACCTGGGTCTTTGTGAGTAAACCCAAAGAATCCTGGGTTCACCGGGGTCAATCCTGGGGACCACTAGGTTAGGCCCCAGGGTCTTGGACTGTGACAATTGGTCTGGTACTAGCACAGGCTAGGAACCTGGTTTTACTGGAGTTGACCTGAAAGCTGGTGCCATGGGGGCTGGCCAGGTACTAGGAAAAGCCTGGAGCTTAAGGTTGTTGGAGTCAGCCTGTAACCTGGGGTTTGGCCTGGAGGCTGAGGCTGCGGGGCTGGCCTGCTATGGTGGGTTGGGGATCAGGGTCCGTGGGACCCTGTCTGGAGTCAGGGTCCAGCCTGGCACTGGGGTGGGCTGGGGACTGGTGTTCATGGGAGCCATCTAGGGCTGCAGGAGTGGGCCTGGTGCTGGGACAGGCTGGCTCTGGCATCCATAGTGAAGTTGGGTGTTTACTTCACTCTCTTTCTCCCATGGGGATGGTGCCTCTCTGCTGCACTGGGCTGCCTGGGAAAGGGATGATGAGGGTAATGTGAATCTATCTTTCCTACTCTCCTCAATGCATCTTTTCTTATTTCTGTGCTTCATCCAGGTGCTGTAATCCTGGAATCCTTAGCTCTTGTGAATGTATTTTCACATGTGGATAGTTGTTCAAACTGATATTTTCTTTTGGGAAGGAGAGCTAGAAATTCCTATGCCACCATTTTACTGATGTCACTTCCAAAGTCTCTCAACTCTTCTTTCAAAAGATATTTTTACTCATTATAGAATTCTAGGTTGAAAGGTTTCTTCTCTCAATTATATTGCTCCATTGTTATGACTTGCATTGTTTCTGACAAGACTCTCTTCCTCTGTATATAATGTGCCAATTTTCTTTGACCACTTTTAATATTTCATCTTTATCACTAGTTTAAGCAATTGATCATGCTGTCCCTTGCTGTAGTTTTCTTAATGTTTTATGTTCTTGAGGGTTCTTAGAGGTTCTCTGACCTGTGAATTTCAGTTTATATCAAATGTGGACAATCTTTTGGCCACTATGTCTTAAAAAAAATATTTCTTCCCTTTATGCCATTTTGGAACTTGAATTACACGTATATTTCATACACATATAGGTCACTTGAAATTGTCCTAGAGCTCACTGATGATGTATTTATTTATTTATTAATTAAAAAATTTTTTTTCTATTTTGGATTATTTCTATTGCTTTGTTTTCCAGATCACTAATCTTTTCTTCTTCAAAGTCTAACCTACTCGTATATTTATCCAGTATTCTATCTAACTATCTATCTATCTATCATCTATCTTTATATCTTCTGTGTCTTCTGTGTCTCTACTTAATATGTTCCATATTTCTTCTAGCTTCTTGAACATAGGGAATACAGTTATAATTTATGTTGTGCTGGAAAATATTTGGCTTTTTGGCCAAAAAAAATAACACAGCCTTGATTTGTCACATCTGAAAATTTCTATGCTTTATATTATCACACTCTGGCTAATCTCAAGCTACCAACATGTCAACACTGAATGTAGAGTTGAGAACAGATGCACAATAGGAGCACGCTATTTAATAGTATCTGTTCATAACATACAAATACAATAACCTTAACCTCAGAAGCATAGATCATACTAAAATGTAGTAAAATAATTAGCAAGTGATGAGTTTTTGTATTTGTTACCTTTGCTTTAAATATAAATTATTTAATTGTTATGTCTATATAATTTTAAATGATGGTAATTCCCAATAATTGAGAATAATTGAAAAATTGGCTCTCCTGAGCCACTATGACCTGACTTCAGTACACCACTGGATAATAATGCTCTTAATATCTTTATTTATTAATTCTACTTGTGTCATTGCTGAGTCAATTTGCTTGAATTTTTCTCTCACTGTGAGTCAGACCTTCTTCTTTCTTTTGATGGCTGGTAATCTTGATTGGATGGCAGACATTGTAAATTTTACCTTGTTGGGTACTGTATATTTTTGAACTGTTATAAATACTATTGCCTCTTGTTCAGTGACTCCATTTAACTTCTTGGAAACAGTTTCATCCTTTATACCTGATTTTAAGGTTTTTTTGTTTATCTGCTTTTGTTTTTGGTGGGACAGAGCAGCATTTAGCATAGGGTTAGTTTTTCCCTGATACTGTGGCAAAACACTTTTGAGTACTCTACACAATGCCCTGTGTTAAATTCTGCACTCTGACTGGTGGGAAGAGAAACTCCAAGAGCCCCAAGAACTGTTTCATCTAATGCTTTTAGGTGCCTCTTTCCTTGCCTGCGTAGTTTTCTTATATGAATGGATTGATTAGTATTCATATGAAAACTCAAGGAGGACCCTTTACAGATCTCTCTCTCTCTCTCTCCACCCCAACCCCCCCACACGTCTAGTACTCTGCCCTGTGAACTCCGGCTGCCTTGACCTCCCTAGATTTCCACCTCTACCCAACTCCATGAGGACTCTGAGATCTTCCTGAGTATTCCCCACATGCCCTGTGGCCTGGATACTGTCTTTGGGCAGTACACTGGGACAATAGTAGGGCTACTATTTGTTCCCTCTTTTGCAGAGATTGGTGCCCTTCACTGCCAGATGTCTGATGTCTTGATAACCATTGTATATTTTCCCTTTTTTTTTTACTTGTTCATATGAGATGGTAAATTTGTCCTCTTATTCCATCTAGGCTGGTACTGAAGATTCTAAACTCTTCATATTTTAGTTTAAAAATTTCATTCTTTTAATTTTCTGTTTCTCTTAATGCATTATCTATTTTATTTATCTATTCATTTGTCCCTTCTAATTTAGTCATAATTACTGAGATTATATATTATTTTATTTATATTCTTTTCAGAGTTCTGTATTCTCTTTTCTAAGGATTCTAGTTATGATGTATGTGTTCTTTCAACACTTCCTTCATTTTCTTAATTGATTTTTAGCTCATTTTGAAATATTAGGTTACAGTTTTTATCTGTTTTGTACACATAACCTTTTGGAGTGCTTTTGTTGTCTAAAAGGATGTTATTCTCTTCTTTATTTCGTTTTAAAAATGGGTTTTGATCATGATCCTTGTTTGGGTCTCATTTTAAGCAAATGAATTTTTCTGTGTTTCCTGAAGATGGTGGAATGGGCCAAGATAACTTTTCAAATTTCATGATTCAAGAGCTTCATCTTCTGTTGTTTTCACAAAGTGATTGATAAATAGACTAATACTTTCTGAGATTGTTTTCCCTTACCCCTGTTCCCCTTTTGCTACTGTTTCTCTGTCATGCTGTATTTGAATAGACTTAGGAATTTCTCCTTACTATTGGGATTTGTCCTGGATAAGTATTTAGTTTGTTAATTTCAAGATTTCACATAGCTTAGCCTGATCTACATTCTTCATACTTTACCGTGTACTCCTGTACTCACCCTGAACATTGAACCTCTCCCAGTTCAGCTACTGACCTTAAATTGGCCCATTGCCCTTTCCAGTGAGTGTCTATTGGGAATTTTGGAGTTCTCATATTCTCAGAAGCTCAAGACACCCTGCTATTTTCCTCTGTGTAGATACTGATGCCATGCAGGCTTTGTAGATGTTGCTGATTCTCTCTCTCTCTCTCTCTCTCTCTCTCTCTCTCTCTCTCTTATTTTTTATTTTGTGGTTTGTGGTAATTCCTATCATCTAGTTTTGTGGTGAATTTATCCATGGGCACGTTTTTAGCTACTTGCATTAGGCAGAATAATATTCACCTCCCCTCAAGGTATCTCCATCCTAATCCCTGGAACCTGTGAATCTGTTACCTTACTTGGTAAGAGGTGCTTTACAGATGTAATGAAGTTAAGGATCCTGAGATAGGGAGGTTATACTTTTATTATCTGGGTGGGCCCAGTGTAATCATAAAGGAACTTATAAGTGAAAGGGGGAGGTAGAAGAGCCAGAGAAGAAAATGTTGCTGGAAGCAAAGTTTTAGAGAGATGTGATATAAGAAAGACTTGACTCCTGGCTTTGATGATGGAGAGAGGGGATTATCCCGGGTAGAAAGGAAAGGAAGACTTGAATCTTTGAAACTTGCTTAATCCAAATTATTCTACTAGACTGGTATATTATCTTCATGTGGCTACTGCAAAAAATTATCACAAACTTAGTGGTTTAAAAAGATAGAAATTTATTCTCTTACATTTATGCAGGATAGATGTCTGAAATCCAGATGTTGGGAGGTTTGTACCCCTTCTGAAGCTCTAGGGAAGAATCATTCCTTGCCTCTTCCAGTTTCTGATGACTCCAGACGTTCCTTGGCTTGTGGCTGCATAACTCCAATCTCTGCCTCTCTCTTGGCCTTTTCCTCTGTGTCTGTGTCTTCTCCTCTTCTGTCTCTTATAAAGACACCTGTCATTGGATTTAGGGCCCATC
>RJWK010052209.1:5000-15709 GCA_004363435.1 Platanista minor | reverse complement strand
TACAACCCCCATGCACACATATGCACTCTCCCTGCCACCACCGTCCTACGCACTGCCACCGCCCAGCCCTGTGTCCATTCCCCCTCCCCTAGCAGGGCATGAGGCTGACCAGTGAAGTATGGTCACGTGGGGGAAGGTGTGTAACAGAGCAGGACGCTATGAGGCCTTCCTGGGACAGACCCTGCTCCCTCCCTCAACACCATGTCCTCCGCCTGCCTCTCGCCTGTAGACAAACTTTAGCCAAAGAATAAATTTAATCAGGGAAGCGAGAAAATGCAGAAACAATGGAAAACAGTCAAATACGACAAAATAATAATAGTTTAGCCACTAAACAGAGTCAAGGACTTTTAGCTCCTCCTCAAGGGCTATAGATAATATTCTGAGCCATGTCCCTTGAGCTGTTTTGTAGATACTGAAGTCCCCACGAGGTGAAAGCTACTACAGGATGACCACACTGTAGCCATGACACAAGCCACTCCATCTTGCACAATTCCAAGAAGTGGCTTCAGAGAAATGGGAACAAAACAACCCTGGAACTGAACATTAACCGTTCTTAAAACAATCAAGATGATGCTGATCAGACAACCGTGTGACCAATTTCAAGATGACTGTCACAGCTGACTGTGCTGTTCTGCATATATCCACCCACCCCCTGCTCCTGGCCTGTGCACCCCTGAAACTCTCCTTAAAAACTCTTGCCCCCTGATCCACAAGGTGGTATTAGTTCTTTGGGACGAGTCCACCTTCTCTGCAGGATTGCCGGCTTCCTCAATAAAGCTGTCTTTCCTTTTACCCACACTTGTCTCTCAGTGTTGGACTCCTAAGCCTCAGGCAGCCGAACCTGAGTTCGGTCATAAATGGAGAGCAAGGGCTTCCTTGGTGGCGCAGTGGTTAAGAATCCACCTACCAATGCAGGGGACATGCGTTCGAGCCCTGGTCCGGGAAGATCCCACACGCCGCGGAGCAACTAAGCCCGTGCGCCACGAACTACCGAGCCTGCGCGCTAGAGCCCGCATGCCACAGCTACTGAGCCCATGTGCCACAACTACTGAAGCCTGTGCGCCTAGAGCCCATGTTCCACAACAAGAGAAGCCACCGCAATGCGAAGCCCATGCACCGCAATGAAGAGTAGCCCCCGCTCGCCGCAACTAGAGAAAGGCTGCCCGCACGCAGCAACGAAGACCCAATGCAGCCAGAAATAAAAATAAAATAAATAAATAAAGGGAGAGCCAGCCTCAGCTGAGGGAATGGCAGAACCGCAGGACTGGGGGACCTGGGTCCCTGGGTGGCTCTGCGGAGCAGAGCCCTGGGCTCATCCAGGCTGCTTCTAAGCCCAACTCTGGACTCAACAGAAATGAGCATGGATCCACTGCCTGGAGCCCTGAGCTGAGTCCTCCAGGAGGTCCTCCCTGCCCCCGTGAGCACCCAGGCCCACCCTCCATTGTGACCTCCCCCCAGGACCCCCACGGTCCCCAGTGACTCTGCCTCCATGCCAATGCCTGAGGACACAGGGCCACGCTAATTCCTCTTTTTATTCCAGACCCAGCACTGGGCCCAGTGTAGTCAGAGACTCCATTTTTGAGCGCTTACTATGTGCTAGGTATGCTTTTGAGCTCTTTATCTCATGTTATCCTGACAAAAACCCCATGAAATTGTACAGGTGAGAAAGCTGAGGCCGGGTGACATGCCCCGAATTGCACGGTAGCAGGAAGTGGGGCAGTGACTGAAACCTTGACCCCAGCAAGCCCTTCCTTAACCACTGGTCAGCACAGCCTCGTGGCAGAGCAGGGCTAATCCATGGTGAGTAACTAGTGAAGAATAAATGATCATATTCTGCCGTTGCCTCCTGGAGACCAGGAGCCTCTCAGAATCAGAAAAGAATTCTTACCCATTCTTACCCTGCGGGTTAGCACAGGGCTAAGCTCTGAGCATGCGCTCAATGTATTTATAAAACGAGTGACTGAATAAAACATCTTGGTGGTCAGCCGTGTCCAGAAGTTAGAACATCTTGGAGGTCACCACCTTAAAATCCTAAGTACACATTTCCCCCAGTACATCACGTCAAGCCCGTGTGAGAAGAGACACCAAACGCCAGCTCTGTGGCCCACTGAAGTCACCCAACCATGCGGAGTTAGCAGGAATAATGAAAGTAGTAAAAGATTCGGGTGGTTTTATGGAAACGCTTAAATCTTAATGAAATGCCAACCCAAAGTAACAACGAACATGTAAAATGCCACAAAGCTAGCATACCCCTGGCCGTTTCTCATCACCTGTGGGGTTTTTTTTTTTTCTGATGTGGAGAAGTGGTGAGATGGCTCAGGTGATCCCTCAGCCCCACGCCGGACAGAGACCTGGGGCTTCCGCACAGCCCCAGCAGGTGTCTAAAGACAATCATCCAGGAACTGAAAGAAAGTCCAAGCCAGGGCCGATCAGAGCAGTGGCTGGAGAAAAATAAAGCCAGTTCCCACTTCTAACCTTAAGCTCCAGACCCTCTAGACACCATCCAGGTAAGTAAATGCAGAGGACGCCACCCACATGAGCACCATCCCCGTGGCCACTGCATTTAACTGAGTGCCTACTACGTGGCCAGCATAGTTAGATGCTTCCCATGTGTTTAACCTTCCCAGCAACCAATTCAGATGTAATCGTTATCTCCGCTGTATGCGTGAAGAAACTAGATAGGCGCAGAGAGGTTAAGTCACTTGCCCAAGGTCACACAGCTGGTGAGAGAGGTAGGATTAGGACCAGGGATTTGCTCAGACCTGAGCTGGAACCCAAATCCGGCAGCTGGTACCATGTCTGCTGCTGTCATGGTGGCTGTGCTTTCTTACCGCTTCGCTTGGTTTGGCCAGGACTTCCACTGATGGTCAAAGACCCTGCTACTGACTGCCAGACCCCAGAGAACTCTGAGCTGGTGGGCCTGACACTCCAGGAAAGCCCCACTGGGCATGGACATGGTGGTGGAGCTGGGGCTTCACTGCGAGCTGACTCAGAACCCGGCCAGCGAGATGCATGAGGACTCACCAACCCCGACTCCGTGCACCAGCCTGGCCCACTGTGGCCCTGAGCAGAGCTCCCCAGACCCCCACCCAGTGAGCCCTGGGGGACTAAACCCTTCATGCTGCCGCTAATATCACTGGAGCTTTTAAATCGAGAAAACTATAGAAAAGTACAAAAGAAACGAAAGTCGCCCATAGGCCCACCACCTAGAAACCACCTCTCTGCCTTCTTGTTCATTTTCTCCTAGGCGTTTTTTCGAGGTATTTATTTTTTACCTGACTGACACGCTGCTGAAGTTTTTAGTTTTGCCTTCAGTTTTCTAGTGAATATAACTTCATGGGCATCCTTCCACCTCATCTTCTTAAAACCCTAATTTTTAACAACTCTCTTACACTCATACACGTGGCTGCAGTGTCAGCTATGAAACGAAACATCTATTTTTATTTATTTATTTACTTTTTGCGGCACGCGGGCCTCTCGCTGTTGTGGCCTCTCCCGTTGCGGAGCACAGGCTCCGGACGCGCAGGCTCAGCGGCCACGGCTCACGGGCCCAGCCGCTCCGCGGCACGTGGGATCTTCCCGGACCGGGGCACGAACCCGCGTCCCCTGCATCGGCAGGCGGACTCTCAAGCACTGCGCCACCAGGGAAGCCCAGAAACATCTATTTTTAGATAGTAATGTTATTGCTCGTATTCTGTGATCATAAAGCAACGTGGTGAGGCACCCTTGCTCTTATCTATGAGGAGTTCCTTCAGGAGCATTCCAAGAGGCAGGATTACAGGTCAAGCCTGTGGTTATTTGGGGATAACTCGACACAAACGCCCACGCTGTCCTCCAAGCTGCAGCGAGCGCGGTCCCACGCTACTTTCCAGCCGCGCACACCCATCTCCCCTCTCGCACGAGAGCGTCCCCTCATCCTGTCGTGAGGCAGTCTTGGTGGGAACCTCCCTCCCTAGCTCGGGCTGGACAAGCCCACCCCTCTGAGTCTGCAGTCCTGAGCTGCCTGGGCACGTGCTCCCTTGCTGGTCAAGTCTTCCTAGAGCCGATAAAGCTCCAGAACACCACAGCGGCTCAAACAGGGCAGGCTGCACGGAGATAAGCAGCCTGTGATAGAATCTGTACAAATCACACAGATGAAACAACAGCCTATGGACCTCACAGCCCCTCTGCGGGGATGGGGGGAGGGACCTGCAGGTTACGGCCCCCCAGTCGGGAAATGCTTGGAAGGGAAATACGAGGGACAGTGGACGTGGGTGGGTAGGGTGTGGCCTCCTCCAAGCTCGGGGGTCACACGGCCAATACGTCCCTCCGGGGCCCTGACCTCAGACCCAGACCTCCAGACAGCAGCCACGGAAGGGCCTGTCCAGAGAGTGGGCAGTGTGTGGTGCAGGGGTTCAGACAGGGGCTGCCAGGGTCCTCACGGGCCCTGGGCTGCAAGGCCAATGCTCAGACTTACGCAGAGGACCGCCCACCCTGGGAGGCAGGGGCAGCCGGAGTGGCAGCTTCCTCTCCCTCCTTTTCAGCACATCTGGATGGCGAGGCTGGGGCTGTACCGGCCTCTCCACCCACACGGCCCCGGCTCACCTGGGCAGTAGCTCTGAGCCTGTTTCTTTACCTGAAAACACTGTACGTGCTTCAGGGGGTCATCACGAGGATTCAAGGAATTTTTGTTTATTAAATGCTTGGAATGCTCCTGGGTACATAGGATGTGTTATATACATATAAGCTGTTATTTTTATTTTCCCTACGTTTGAAATATTTTATAATCTAAAAACCCCATACAAACGTAAATTGGTGCAGCCACTATGGAGAACAGTATGGAGATCCCTCAAAAAAACTAAAAACAGAATTACCACATGACCCAGCAATCCCACTCCTGGGCCTATATCCAGACAAAACTATAATTCAAAAAGGTATACACAGCCCTATGTTCATAGCAGCACTATTCACAACAGCCAAGACATGGAAGCAACCTAAACGTCCACTGACAGATGAATGGATAAAAGAGGGACATATACACAACAGAATATTACTCAGCCATAAAAAAAGTATGAAACAATGCCATTTGTAGCAACATGGATGAACCTAGAGATTATCACACTAAGTGAACTAAGTCAGACAGAGAAAGAAAAATATCATATCATGTCACTTATATGTGCAATATAAAATACAACACAAGTGAACTTAACTACGAAACGGAAACAGACTCACATACACAGACAACAGACTTGTGGTTGCCAAGCGGGGGATGGGGCAGGGAAGGAGCAGGAGTTTGGGGTTAGCGACGCAAACTAGTATCTGTAGGATGGATAACCAACAAGGACCTACTGTACAGCACAGGGAACTGTATTCAATATCCTGTGATCAATGATAATGGAAAAGAATATGAAAAAGAATGTATATATGTGTATAACTGACTCACTGTGCTGTACAGCAGAAATTATCACAACATCGTAAATCAACTATACTTCAAATAAATTAAGAAAAAGTAAAAATAGAAACCCCCCACATAATGGCAGCTGAGTGATTCCAACAGGACGTCTGGACAAGCCCGTCCCCCGGTTCCTGCTCCCTGGCCCCCAGCAAGCTGCTCTGGCTCCGGCTTCCGCGGACCTGGTCCTGCACCCACTACACCCCTGCCCGCGTGGACATCCCCCCCACCCCACCCCGGCCCTGACCTATCTCTGATTCGCTTTTAGCTAAAGTTGGCTTCTGTGTCTTGAACACAAAAACGCTGCCTGATACCCCATCATGGGCACCTTCTGCGCTGCAGAGCCTCTGACACAGACGCAGAGGGAGGCCGCTGCCCCAGCCCGTGAGATTTCCACTCTGCATGACTGCGGATTGAGATGTGCGCTGGGTGGGCCGGGACGCCAATTAGCGAGGCGATGCGCGTGAGCACGTCTTAGAGAGCTTACCAGGGAGCAGCCTCCTCGCGGTAAACAAGGATTAGGGGGGCTGGGGGATGACTGCACCCAGCTGTCGCCCCATAAGAAGAAACACAGAGGGGCCTGGACACAAAGAGAACGGTCCAGGGAGCAGGCAAGGAACAAAAGGGAACGCCGGCCCCGCCCACCCAGCGGGCTGGAGACCCCACTCCCTGCAGCCAGGGCTTGGGGTGTCCTGACCTGGCCTCTCCAGCCCCTGCAGCACCCTCCCAGCACACGCACGGCTCAACAGCCGTGCTTCCCGGATGCTGACCGCAGCCTGGCTTCCTGACCCTTCGACTGGCGGCCCCCGGACCCCACCCCCCATTTTCCTCATTGTGACAAAGCCTGCAGCAACCCCCGCCGCTCCTGCCACCCTATCTCTGTAGTGTTGCTCTGGGCTCCTGCCTCGAGACCTGCCCAGAACCTGTGCCTCCAGACTTTCCAAGGATGTGCGTGAGCATCTAACCCCGTCTGAAAACTCTTTCTGCTTCAGAGAGCTGAGTGTGATGGACCGAATGTTTGTGGCCCCAAATTCATGTGTTGAAGCCCTAATCCCCAGTGTGATGGGGTGTAGAGGTGGGGCCTTTGGGAGGCGATTAGGTTAGATGAGGTCGTGAGGGTGGAGCCCGCATGATGGGATTAGTGTCCTCAGAAGAAGAAAAGCAGAGGCCGGAGTGTTAGATGTCTTCCTTTCCTTTGTCTGCACAGCGGGAAGGCAGCCGTCTGCAGGCCAGAAAGAGAGCTCTCACCAGACACTGAACACACCAGCACCTCCACCCTGGACAGCCAGCCTGGTCCACAACTGGGAAAAATAAACTTCTGTTGCTGAAGCCACCCAGCCTGTGGGATTTTGTCACAGCAGCCCGAGCTGCCTAACACGTGGAGTGACTCTTTTCTGCAAACTCCCCAGCCTTTACCCTGGGCAGCCTCCCCATCTCCTCTCCCTGCCTGGCCCCTCCCCCTCCCCACCGTTCCCTGCACCCACCGTGCCTTTGCATATGCTGGTCCCTCTGCCCGGACTGCCCTTCCACCCATCCACCTGCCGGCTGGACCCTTACTCAGCATGAAGGGCAGAGCTGAGTCGCCCCCCTCCCCTGTCCCCGGTATCCTTCCTGACATCTTCTCCCGGCGCTGCTGGTGCACGAGTTAGCGGCTTCCCCCTGGGCCCCCAGCACTCAGAATAGCACTCGCGAGGGCAACACGCACCGCTGCCGATGGAGCGCCCACCAGGTGTCTGGAGCATTCTCACCACTGGGAGCCCACAGGGAGAAGCGCAGTACACACAGGCCGGGAATGCCGGGAACAGCCAGCTTACCAGCCAGCCCAGCTCACTCACTGCATGCTGGACGACCTCACGCAATTCCTGACCTTCTCTGGGCCTATCTGAAAAGTGAGGCTGTCGGGACTGCTAACACCTGTGAAGGGCCTGGCATAGTACCCTGAGCAGAGTACCCAGCCCACAGTACCCTGCCCACAGTACTCAGCCCACAGTACTCTGCACACAGTACCCTGCACATAGTACCCAGCACACAGCACCTAGTACGTAGTACTCTGCACACAGTACATAGCACATAGTACTCTGCACACAGTACCTTGCCTAGTTCCCAGCACACAGTACCCTGCCCAGAGTACCCAGCACATGTCTTCGAGTGCTGCATAGGTGCCAGTGATCACTCTCAGTGGACAGACAACAGACAAGTAGACCTACATGCAGAAAGCTCTGCCCCAGCCCTGAGAGCTGTGAAGGGGACAGTCTGTGTAGGGTGGTCTGTGAGGGCTTCCCTGAGGAAGTGACACCAGAGTGGAGGTGGCCACGACACCTCCGAGTAACTCCCATTGCAGATACAGAAGCCTCTTAGGCTGTGAGTCCAGCCGTGGCAGGCCAGGCGGTCAACCCAGCAGAGGAGCCTGTGCTGGCGGGCAGGGGGGCTCACAGGGAAGGAGCAGGGGCCGCAGGCTAGGAGAGATCCACCACCCTGCCCCCATGCCCCCTCCTTAACTCGCTGCACAGGCCTGGCCTCAGGGCCCGGGCCCAGCGCACAGTAGGCATGGGAGAGGCAGGGGGTGCCTGAGGGACTCTGGGGGAGCTCCCGAGAGTAGAAGCCCCCCACCTGCACCCCCCATGTCGCCACGAGGCCAGGGGAAGCTGAGTGAGACATGAGACAGCGCTGTCACATGAATCAGCGTCTAGATCTGCCCAATTTCCTCTTGCTGTGATTAAAAACCAGCCGGAGCATCACAAACTCTCCCTGGCTTCGGGCTGCACAGCTGCACATCCATCACTGGGTGGGAGGTGGCCAGGCCGGAACCGCCAATCCACTCTCGGCAGCAGCGGGTGCTCTCATCTCAGGCTTCTGCTGAGCACCTGGCGCTGCAGGGGTCCCTCCAACGCCACCCCCAACCCCAAGGAGGGTTCGGCTACCAGCCCCTCTCACAGTGAAGAAACTGAGGCTCAGAAAGGGCAAGTGACCAACCGAGGTCACACAGCTTGTAACTGAGCTCTTGTCAGCTGTCCCTTTGCCCAGATCCAGGGCGAGGGGAGAAGGCAGGTGGCAGTAATGAAAGGGCTGTTGCAGGGCAGGGGGGATTCGGTTCATTTGGGCAGGTTCCATGTTGAAGAGCCAGTGGTTAAACAAACAGGCCCTGGAGCCAATCGGCCCGCCCTTGCTGCCGCGTGACCTTGACCCGCTCCAGGACTCTCTGGGCCTCAGCGTGTGTGTCTGTAAGATGAGGCTCACACCTGCCCGCCTCGGGCTGGGGAGTGAGGGTTAGAGAAATCACAGCAGGTGCGGCACCCAGAGGAGAGCTCACCCATAACCAGGAGGTGGGCAAGGTCCTAGGCAGGGGTGGGGTGGCCAGGGGGCAAGACCCTCACCCTCTGGGAGTTCATGTCTCCTGAGGCTTATGAGCAGGCGTGGACACACTGCAGGGAGGGGAGGGGTGGGTGCCAGCTGCGAGGGGCCCACGTGGCAGGGGCTCAGCAAATAAAAGGAAGGCAGAACCATAGAGCAACCTGGATGTCCCTCGGTGGGGGACCAGCTAGGATGTGCTGTGAGGCATTCCAAGCTGCAGGTCACAGGTGACGTGAGGGAAAGTTCCGGGACCGCAGGGCCAGCTGCAGAACCCTCTGACACGGCACGACTCTGCTTGTGAGGGAGGGAACTGTGCACAGAACACTGTCAGCTTAGCGCGTGTGGTGCCTGAAAATGCACAGAAAGCCTTGCGAGGACACGGTCCAAACAGACGACAGTGGGTACCCGTCTCAGGATGAGGGTCCGGCCAGAAATGGGTCCAAGTCACAGTGTTCCTCGGAGGTCTGGGCCCGCAAGACGTCCTCTGGCGGGGTGTCCCCATTATTCGCTCCGTGACCATGGATAAGTCTCCTCTGCGATGTGTTTCCTCATCTGTAAAGAGCGCACCGTGCTGCCTCGTCTTGCCAGAGAGGGACACGTTGGCAGCTGGACCCAGGCACTCAGAACATCTTGGTCCCAATTACTGCATCTATGGCCCCAACAAATGCCCAGGGCCAGGTGCCGGGAGTGGGCACCTACCATGGGCCACAGCCGGCCCTAGGCCCCTTCCACCAGATGAGGTCGGTACTGGGATGGAGGGCTGCTTAATGGTAAACACCCTGGTCTGGCTGGTAAGTCGCCGTTGCCCTGAGCCCCTCCCACAGCCTGGCCACCTGCGTGGACCTGCTGCCCACTTTCCTACAAGTCAGCGACTGAAAGGTTAACATCTGGTGCAGCGGGAGCCTCCGGGACCCTGTGAAATAGTTTACCCATCGCCTACACTACAGCCCCTGCCTCTCAGCTTTTCCCCTGGCCCAATGTCTAGGGAAGGTGGCCCTCAGGGAAGGAATGAGGGGCCTTAGGGGTGAATGAGGGGTCCTGTAGTACTTTAACCTCTTTGCCACTTCTCCCTGGAAGATGAACCAGCCAGAGGCAGCTGTAAATCCTCCTGGCTCAACGGGGAGCAATAAAAGAACAACAGTGACACAAGGCCTACGATGTGCTAGGCCTGGCGCTGCCTGCCGGGGGTGGGTGGTGGGGACACTGGACGTGACTGTCCGGGGCGCTCACGGACCAGGGAGGCCCGGTGGGGCTGTGTAGCTAGGGCGTGGGCTGGACCAGGGTGCAGTATTTTTGGCTTTGAGCACCAAGTGTTCTTTGTCACAACTACTCTGACTCTGCCAGTTTTCTTTCGAAAGCAGCCGCAGACAATACATAAACAGATGCGTGCAGCCACGTCCCAGTACAACTTTACCTACGGAAACAGAACAGAACAGAGATCCCAGATGTAAGCCCGCACATACATAGCCATGTGATGTTCAACAAGGGTGCAAAGACCACTCCATGGTGGAAGGGTGCCTGGAAAACTGGATTCCACGCACAAAAGAATAAAGTTAGACCCACACCTAACAGCGTATACAAAAATTAATTCAAAATGTATCAAAGACCTAAATCTAAGAGATAAAATGATAAAAATCTTAGAAGAAAGCATAGAGGGAAAGTTTCATGACAACGGATTTGGTAATGACTTCTTGAATATGACACCAAAGGCACAGGCAACAAAAAAATACTTAAATTGAAATTCATCAAAATTAAAGACTTCTGTACATCAAAGGGCACGATAATAGAATGAAAAGAAAACCCACAGAATGGGAGAAAATATTTGCAAATCACATATTTGATAAGGGACTGATATCAGACATATAAAGAACTCCTAAAACTCAACAACAAAAACCCAAATAATTCAATTCAAAAATGGGCCAAGGGC
>RJWK010052209.1:0-2500 GCA_004363435.1 Platanista minor | reverse complement strand
CAGGGTGACGTGAGGACCCGGATCCCTGAGTACGGCTCACACTCTGGTTCCCGCAGGGCAGCACAGCACTGCTGTCGGCCTCTGTAAGTATCCAAGACCATCCGCACCTAACCTCATCGGCTGAGCACAGCCTCCCCAGTTCTCTGCAGCCCTGCCTGGGAGGTGGCCAAGGACTGGGGAGTGGAGAGGGGTCCGCCCCCAGCGGCTCTCACCTCCCCGGGAAGGCTGTGGAGTCTGTTTTGGGCCACGGCGGCATGTTCCTCGGAAGGCATCCCCTTCCGAGGGGACACTGCACGCAGGCCTGCTGCCAGCAGGCAGGGACACTGCACGCAGGCCTGCCGCCAGCCACTCCAGCTCAGGGACAAGGGGGCACACGGGACCGGCCAGGCAGTCCGCAGCAGCACTGACCTTCAGGGCCCAAGAGACAGGCGAGGACTCTGTCCTCCCTGCCTCCCTCCCGGCCTCACTGAATCCTCAGAGCCACTCTGTGAGGTGGTGACCGTCGCTGTGTCCAGTTTACAGGTGAGCAAACTGAGGCTTTGGGAGAGAGACCTACTGCCACCCAGGTCTCTCTGACTCCAGCCTGGGTTCCTCATGCCTGCCTTCTCCCAGGGGATCGAGGGAGGGTCCTCATTCCAGATCCCACCTGTGCGGCTCTTACGCTGTGTGCCCTGAGGCAGGCATGGAACCTCTCTGGACTCCCTGCACGGCTCCCCAAGGTCACACGTGGCACACACTTCGTTAATGTTAATTCTCCCTCTTCCCTTCCCTGAGGAGGAGCTGCTCACCATCTAGAGGGAGGAGGCATACATTTAATTAGGAAAAGCTCACCATGTGATCTGCGATGGGGTTGGACAGAACGCTGAGCAGAGGGATCTCAGAGTTCCAGGGAGCGAGCGAGGGTAGGGCCAGCTGAGGAGTCTTGCAGACAAGGAAGCAGGGTCCATGAGACCCTCATGGCCCAGGCTTCCTTCAAAATGATGGTGAAATCAGCCGCTTCTGCTGGGCTCCAGGCAGCCCTTGGTCACGAGTTAAATCCTAGCTTCCCTCTCTCAGAGAATGTACCCCACTAGGTTAGGGATTACATGTGGACCCAGGGAACCCCAGATTAAACGACGTTTAAACAGATTTAAACAGAAGGCAGTTTTGTTTAAGTCTCACCTCCTGCCTGCGTACCCCCAGGGCCCTGCAGCCCCTGGACCATGAGTTTCCCGTAGTCCTGCATCCCAGACAGGGACGGCACCTCAGCATCATCAAACTGTCATTCTCAGATGTGATGACAGCGCCAGCTGCCCCTTATCCTGCACCCACCCCAGACTCTCTACACCAGGGGTGAGCAAACCCCCAGGCCACCTCCAGCCGCCGTCTGTTTTTGTAAGTAAGGCCCATTCGTGTACATTTCGTCTGTGGCTGAGACAGGTGCAGGATGGAGTGGTGGTGACGGAGCCCTTACGGCCCACAAAGCCTAATCCCCATTAGGCTTGATCCCCATTCTACACCTGTCTCATGGACTCCTCATGGCCTCCTGGAGAAACCAGCGTTAGTTTTCTCATTTCTCTGGAGGAACCCAGAGCTGGGAGAGGAAAGGCCAGCCCCATCGAGGCAGGGCTTCTGTCCTGTTCCCAGCACACAGAGCAGGCTCGGGCACAGAATAGCTGCTTGACGACTATTTGCTGAATGGATGGGTGGACGGATGGACGGATGGATGGATGGCTGGGTGATGACGTGGCTGAATGACTGAGCTCGGTGTGGAGTTTTAGGCCACAGAGACCTTCCTGGTGGCCTGTGGGGATAAGGCACTTGCTGGCCTGGGAGGCGGTGGCCCTGAGCAGAGCTGTGAGTCCGCGACATCCCCGGCATCTGCCAAGGTCGTGGGCAGCCAGGACACAACAGGACCAAAGCCAGCCCTGAGAGGACAGAGCATCAGCCTGACCATCACGTGCAGCCAGGCAGGCACAAGACAGGCTGTTTTTGTCTCTGGAAGACGGCAGGCTTGGGGGCCTGGTCTGGGCAGACAGAAGGGAGCTAGCGGTTCCTGGCCCCCGGGAAGAAGGCGCCCTGCTCCACGAACGCTGAATCAAGGGAGCACAGCCAGGAAAGGCGCTGAGCCGGGCCTGCAGAACTCCCGGCTGTGACACAGAGGGGACAGACCAACCACGGTCTGCCTCGTAAGCTGGTGACAAGCAGCCCTCCAGAACCTCCCCCCGCCTCGGGGGGACCGCTGAGGCAACAGGAAGCTGAAAGGGGACCTCCATCTAAATTAAAGGCCAGGCCTGTCCAGGCTGGGTGGAAACCATCCAGGTCACCCAGGGGCAGCAAGCGCTCCCAGCACCTGTCCTGGGCCAGGCTGCCCACAGGGCCCTCACCTTCCAGTGGGGAGATGACAGGTAGCCTAATCCAACAGGTGGTGACATGCACCGTGAACAGCAAGCCCACCCCAGGGAAGGGGACGAGGCTGCAAATGAAGCAGGCTGCCCAGGGGCGGCCCCTGTGAGATGAG
>RJWK010052208.1:0-15710 GCA_004363435.1 Platanista minor | reverse complement strand
TTTTTTTTTAAACACAGTATGCGGGCCTCTCACTGTTGTGGCCTCTCCCGTTGCAGAGCACAGGCTCCAGACGCGCAGGCTTAGCGGCGGGCCCAGCCGCTCCGCGGCACGTGGGATCTTCCCGGACCGGGGCACGAACCCGTGTCCCCTGCATCGGCAGGTGGACTCTCAACCACTGCGCCACCAGGGAAGCCCTCAGCCGTGTTTTTAAATGCTTCTCTTTCTTTCAAAGCCCAGCTTATAGCTTGTGTCTTTTGAATCACCTTTTGCCTCATTACTACTCTTTATTGGGTTGGCCAAAAAGTGCCTTCAGTTTTTTAAGTAAAAATAAAAGACTCATTTTCACCAAGAACTTTATTGAACAATGTATTCACCCTTTTGTTCCACTACCTTCTGCCATTTTTCAGGCAATTTCATAATTCCATCTTCACAAAACTTTTTATCTTTTTGAGCAAAGAACTGTTCCAGGTGCCTTTTACAGCCTTCCAGGGAATTGAAATTTTTTTCATTAAGGGAATTTTGTAAAGACCTAAATAAATGGAAATCCGAAGATGCAACGTCTGGTGAATACGGCGGATGAATCAGAACTTCCCAGCCAAGCCATAACGGTTTTTGCCTGGTCGTCAAAGAAACATGTGGTCTTGCATTATCCTGATGGAAGGTTATGCGTTTTCTGTTGACTAATTCTGGACGCTTTTTGTGGAGTGCTGCTTACCGTTGGTCTAACTGGGAGCAGTACTTGTTGGAATTAATAGTTTGGTTTTCCAGAAGGAGCTCGTGATAGAGGACTCCCTTCCAATCCCACCATATATATACAACATCACCTTCTTTGGATGAAGACTGGCCTTTGGTGTGGTTGGTGGCAGTTCATTTCGCTTGCCCCATGATCCCTTCTATTTCACATTATTGTACAGTATCCACTTTTCATCACCCATCACAATTTGTTTTCAAAACAGAACGTTTTCATTATATTTAAGTAGAGAATTGTATGCAGAAATACAGTCAAAAGTTTTTTTCACTTAACTTTTGTGGAACCCAAACATCAAAGTGGTGAACATAACCAATCTGGTGCAAATGCTTTTCAGCACTTGATTTGGATATTTTGAGTCTGTCGGCTACCTCCTGCATGGTATAACGTTGATTGTTCTCAATTAATGTGTCAATTTGATTGCTATCAACTTCAACTGGTCTACTTGACCGTGGAGCATCGTCCAGTGAGAAATCTCCAGCACAAAACTTCGCAAACTACTTTTGATGCATTTGATCAGTCACAGCACCTTTTCCATACGTTGCACAAATCTTTTTTTGCATTTCGGTTGCTTTTTTACCCTTCTTGAAATAATAAAGCAAAATATGCTGAAAGTGTTGCTTTTTTTCTTCCATCTTCAATATTAAAATGGCTACACAAAAATTCACCAACTTTGATGTCTTTTTTTAAATGTACGCTGATATGACAGCTGTCACATACAACCTAACAAAATTGTTTTGAATGAAGTTAAAGACAACTAAGTGCTACTAGAGCCATCTTATGGAAAAAACCGAATGGACCTTTTGGCCAACCCAATAATTTCTTTAGTGATCTTACTCCCTTCACAGATTGCCTGTAGAACTTGTTGACTGACTTTTTCATCATTTTTTCTTAATAATATTTTTTTAAATTTCTGTATCCACTCTCTACAACTAGGTTGTAACTCATTGAGATAGTTGATGTGCCCTGGCTTATATTATTTTTGATTCCTCATCTTTTAGCATTGTGGTTTTCAAATTTGTACAGAAATTGAAGTACTCTTTGTAGAATACCTCTGAGAAGCAAAGCTAAGTGTCTAATTATGTGCTAAATCAGATGGTACCTCACATTAGATTCTAGTTGAATAGGTAAAGGAAGTCCAAAGTTTTAAGGAAAAGAAATAGGTAACATTTAAAATTGTGAAAATTCCTTTAATTTTCTCCCCCTATGTATTGGGAAAAAGATGAATTTCATCAGATTGTAGTAGCTGAATAATTCAATTCAGCTAATGGAGCACATTCTGTGGAGCCTGACTTGTGCTGACACAATGCCTTGCGTATATCATAGTAGCTGTTAAATGAGGGATGGTTGTTTGTGGGGTATGGCAGGATTCTGAGTGCAATGGAGTTAAGTCTTCATTTTCTCCAATATTCTTCAACTTGACTCATTGATTGGGGGTGGGGGTGGGTGGGAAATCCAGGTTTGTGATTTCTTTTCACATTACATAGTGGTATTATAATTCTCTGTATAAAATTTTAAGGAATTCATCTGTTTTATTAGTTGAAGGATATTTAAATTGTAATAAATGTTTAATAGATAAACTTATGTTACTACTTAGGAAACAACAGTGACTAAAGCAATAATTATGAACCATATGAAAATTAAGTTGTGTCTTATGAGACCTTAAAACTTCGAGATTGGTTTTAGGTGCTTAAAAATCATAGTTGTACGTTCTGATAAACGTTGAGACACTGATCTTATGAAAAGACACTTTGTGAGGTCGGTCATACTCTGTTGTGAGTTTTAGTGCAAGTAGTGAAATTCCTTTGTTCTTTCACAGTAAATTCATTTGAAGTCTGATAATGGCTGTGAGCTTCATAGGTTCTCTCCTTACCTGAGGAGTCGCTTTCTTCATATTTGTCCCCAGACTGCTACCTGCAGCCAGGAATGCTGTTTTAGACTTACCTGCCTTTTGGTTTTTGTTTCTGGCTTTCCTTTCACTCTTTGGTGGTATTTTCTGATTACGGGAGTAACAGCTTCAACAAGGACCCAGTTATTAAGTACCTGCAATTGCCAGGCAATTTAGTTACTTTTCATTAAATTTTGCAACAGCTCTGTGAATGGCTTTTAAATAGAACTTTTCCCTTTTGCCAAGGGCAAAAACACAACTCACACTAGCTTAAGCAAAAAAAGGGTATTGTGAAGGACAGGCCAATTACCTAGTCGGCTGGAGCCAGGGAATCAGATGTTATCAGGAATCTTTGTCTCATTTCTCCAGTCTTTCCTTTTGCAGGTAGATATTCTGCACATATTGGAAAACACTGCACAGGTAGTTCCAGGCTTACTTCATTCCAGCTGGCAACCCCACTGCCTCCATGTTTCAAGAAAAGGACTTCAATTGGCCTTGCTGTGTCATGGCCCATTTCTGGACTAACATTGTGGTTGGAGGGCTAAGGTACTCTTAGTTGGCCTGGCCTGGATTACACGCCCACCCGTTTGATGGGCAGCTTTATCAAAGCTGTATAGAATAGGTGGTGGGGCTGGAAATAGTTCTCCAAAGGGAAGGGGAGAAGGGACGCTGGGCAGATAGCCATTATAGTACTACCACCCCTATTTTCAGATGAGGGAACTGAGACTTAGGGATGTAAAGAAACTTGTTCAAAGTCACAAAGCTAATAAATGGTATATCTGACATACAGTTTTTTTAAAATAAATTTATTTATTTACTTACTTATGGCTGCGTTGGGTCTTCGTTGCTGTGTGCAGGCTTTCTCTAGTTGCGCCGAGCGGGGGCTACTCTCTGTTGCAGTGCCAGGGTTTCCTATTGCGGTGGCTTTTCTTGTTGCAGAGCACGGGCTCTAGGCATGTGGGCTTCAGTAGTTGTGGCATGCAGGCTCAGTAGTTGTGGCTGATGGGCTCTAGAGCGCAGGCTCAGTAGTGTGGCTCACAGGCTTAGTTGCTCTGCAGCATGTGGGATCTTCCCAGACTAGGGCTCCAACCCACGTCCCCTGTATTGGCAGGCGGATTCTTAACCACTGTGCCAGCAAGGAAGCTCCGTACAGTCTTTTTGCTTCAGCAATCACATTATTCTCTGGTAAAAGATGGAGTTACCTCCTTTTACCCATAACCACTTTCTTGACAGGGTGCATTCCTAATTCTCCTAATTCTTTTCATTTTATGGACAGTGAAATTAACCAGGGAAGAGAATTAAGTGAAACTACCCCCCCTTTTTTCGTTGAGTAATGATGAGGAACAGAGTATATGCAAAGTCTAAAATTGATGAGATAGCATTGTCTCATTGAAGACAAGGTGTTTGGTGGGGAGGGGGTGGGACAGGGGAATACAACCCACCAGTAGCTACCAGACCACTTGGGGGAAGAATGTAACCTGTGTTTTGTCTCATTATTAGCATCATATCACTTTTCTACCGTTTATTATGGTAAAATCCACAGCTTTTCAGCACCACATATGTTAAATAGGCTCTTACGAGCTGGTCTAGGAATCTACTTACTCTTACAGTTCAGTTTCTGTAGGTGCAGTAAACTTCTGGAATACAACTAACAGGCAAATGAGGGACTATCTATGATTGGTTATCTGAAAAAAGTCAGGATCTTTATTCTTTGATGTGTGAAGGTGTGAAGGTATTAAGGTTAGTGGGAAAGGGTGAATCAGGAGATTAACTCTGCAGAAAAAGAAAATGAAGGATGTCAAAGGCAAATTTTGTATCCAAGGTTTTGATGGTGTAATCACCTTTGGCTGCTTAAAATCATCTGATTCTCCTTTAGCTTACTGTTATAAGTTGCTATCACCTGGCATATTACATATTAATACATATTTTCTTATTTAATGAGGTTTAAATTAGTGATTAAAATGGGTTTTTTATTTATGGGACAAAGTATTTAGCTCTTCACCATTGGAGGGTAATTGAAGGTTGGCTACCTAAGAGAGGAATAAGTGAGAAAATACGAAGTTCCTGGTAGAATGCTGCTCATGGCAGACAGTGTTACTGAGTTCTCTTTCTGGTTCTTATCACCTTACTGTTCTACTGATGGCGAAGTCTTGTTTTCACCTTGTTTCTCATCAGATGTATTTGGTGATAATAAATTTATAAGGTATACTGACTTTCATAACATCAAACCCTTTTTTATATTTAAAAGTGTAAACGCTTTATTTTAGGGAATGGAGTTCAGTATGGAAGGTTCTCTTTCGAAAATAAAATTTTTCTTATGCTTAGCAATTTTAAGAGTAGATTAAAGATTTCATGTCCTACTGGAGAACTTTTCTTCACCCAGGAAAGCTATTTACTGGGTAAATATGACTACAAAGGGTAAGCAGATTTCCTGTGTGCAATGATACAGTAGCAGAATGAAAACTATATGTAATACAAATATTATTGTTGTTTCAATTTATAAATAGTTTGCTATATACTTTGTCATTTGGCTGCTAAAAAATTCAGTTTTGTTTCTTTAATCTTGTTTTGTATATCGTTTTAAGTGTATTCCCAGTACCTAATTGCAGGCGCCTGGCGGGCAGGGACTTGTTCTTTGACATCAAAGCCTATAGAGTAGAATGCTGGACATATGCTAGGTGCTCTGTTATTTGCTGTGGGGAAGATCATCGTTTTCACTTATTATTCAGTTTGGTACAGCAAGCCAGCAAGTCCTAATAATGTCGGTGTTTAATTGGTGATGTCTAAAATTTTTTTTTTTTTTTTTTTTTTTTTTTTTGTGGTACGCGTGCCTCTCACTGTTGTGGCCTCTCCTGTTGAGGAGCACAGGCTCCGGACGCTCAGGCTCAGAGGCCATGGCTTATGGGCCCAGCTGCTCTGCGGCATGTGGGATCTTCCCAAACCGGGGCACGAACCCGTGTCCCCTGCATCGGCAGGCGGACTCTCAACCACTGTGCCACCAGGGAAGCCTAAAACTTTTTTGACATTTCATAAATAAAATTAGATACCAGGAAAAGTTTAATGTCTAAAACCACTTATTCGTTTTGTTGGACTTTAGGAATCGCTTGAGGTATGGCCTGCTTGGATACATGATAAAACTAGCTTTTTTGTTGTTGTTTTTATTGTTTTGCGGTACTTGGGCCTCTCACTACTGTGGCCTCTTCCATTGCGGAGCACAGGCTCCGGACGTACAGGCCCAGCGGCCATGGCTCACGAGCCCAGCCACTCCGTAGCATGTAGGATCTTCCCGGACCGGGGCACGAACCTGCGTCCCCTGCATCGGCAGGCGGACTCTCAACCACTGCGCCACCAGGGAAGCCCAAAACTAGCTTTTAAACAAAGTGATTGAAAGAGGTAAATCCTTCTACCTGGAGTTTGGACTTCCACCAGCCTTACCTGTTCAAGACACACTTGATCTTGGAAGGCCCTAAAGAAGTTCCTAGTGTGTGTGCTGTGGAGAGGAACCAAAGATGTAATGAGGTTGGATAAATTCCTTGGCCAGAAGAAAGGCAGTAGCCATAGAGATCAAATCCCATTGGTCCCAAAGCACAGAAGTGGAAGGAAATAAAAAAGAAAAAGGAAATTAGAGGAAAGTAGGAAGAAAACAAAGGCAATTTAAGAATTGTGCTCAAGGTGGAGAAAAGAAGACTTTTTGTTGTTGTGAGATTAGTAATGACAGTGATAAAAGGAAAGCAGACATACTTGTTAGACCTTTATAGCCATCTGGAGGTACTCACTGCAGGGGTGAGTAATTCTACATGGTCCCTGAGAACAGCTCTGTGTTTTAAATAGGGGGATGTTGAAGACTCAGTGATCTGAACTCAAGCCTTCTGGAAGAGCAGGTGAAGTTCTGCTCCCTTCTGTCAGTTGTCAAGTATTTATTGACCTTCTTCTTTGTGTAGATACCACTGAGCTGTGCAATTATCTGTGCACAATATGCTAAACAAATTAGGTATAAATGAGTAAATGAATGATGCCATCTATGCACTCATTTATTTATTAATTTACTGAGCACTTATTGTGTACTAGACATAATATTCTAGATGCTAAGAATACAGTGGTGAACCATAAAGAAATCATCCCTGCTCTCATGGAGCGTAGATATTAGTGAGAGACATTACAACAAGCATACAAATATATAAGTACGAGCTGGGTTAGTTACATGAAGAAAAATAACAGGTGCTTTGTTTACAATAAAGTAAGAATGAAATTAGATAAAATATGTAATATATTTAGCAAAGGGCCTAGTTCATACTAAGTGGTCAGTAAACCGTACCTGCTACTGTTACTATTATTACTACTATTTTTCTTCCTCCTCATCAAGGCAGAAGGATAACAACCAGATTGTCTATACCAAGTGAGCTAAATGAACCTGATGGACAGGCTAACGGCTGCACAAACTGGCATGCCTTTAGTGATGTTAGACTGTTTCATGTGAGTAGTCCTCAGTGCGATGGTAGGAGTCTTTCATTTTGTACCAGTGATATGAAAAAGCAGAACTTTTGATAACAAAGGTAAATCGACAGAGCTGTATGTGCTTTTGGAAAACTGGCTTTGCATTTCAAATAAAGACAGCATTGTAAAGGTAAATTCACTATGAAAAGTCATAATATTATAGAATATAGTGTTTTCAGAGAATATCATGCATTTATAGAAAAATAAAGACTTTGGAATAAAGACTGAAAACGTTAACATACAATCTTAAAAACATAGGATTTTTTTTTTTTTTTAATTTCACAAAAAATTCTCCAGTTAGATTGAGCTCAAGCAAGAAAAACCATTTGGGATAAACTCACTTAGGTGTCTGTGGTTCACTTATTAATATGGAAGTACAGTAAAACCCTGTTATAGCACAAGAAATCGAGTCTAAAAGCTTCAGTCATCTTATTGAAGGATAGTGAAATAACTCCTAGCTAGCCACTTGGAAGTTCCAAGTGTGTAGAAGCCAATCACCAATTGTGTTTTACCCCAATTCGAGTTATTGTAAGATATATTTGAATGCTAATGACATGTCAAACAATTTTGTTAACGACAGTGAAGATTACTTTGGAAAGGACAAAGTACTTGGGAATCATACTTTGATTTTTTATTTAGTTGTCAATTTTGTAGGAAAATACAGTATGTTATGTCTAAACTTTTTTGACTGTGACCCATAAGAAGAGATGTATTTTACTTTGTGACCATTACTTAACATACAAATAGGATAAATAAAAGTTTTATGAAACAGTAAACATTCCGGTATTTTCTGTTATATTCTATTTCTATTTTTAAGAAAATGCTGTGTGTAATTCACTGAACTAATTTTATGATCTGCTAGTGGGTCACAACTTGCAGTTTGAAAAACATTGCGTGAAATGACTATGTGTTAAGTGGAACTTCAGAAAGGAATTCCAGGTTATTCCAGAAGCATAAGATCAGCACAATTTCTCTAGTAGTATATTCCACACCGTTAATAATAGACGATTAATAGGTGCGAACTCCACATCATTTGGCTGCCTTGGATGGCCTTTTAAGAAAGAAAGATTATGTACATTTGCTTTCATATGCATAAACTCTCACTGGAAGGATACATACGAAATTAATAATAACATGAGTTGCTAGAGGGACAGAGAACTGGCTATCTGTGAGCAGAGGTGGGAATAAGACTTCAAGTGTAATATTTCCTTTCATTTTTCATTCTTTTAAAATTTGAGTCATGTGAATATGTTTATTTTAAAAGTTAAATTAAAAATAATAAATAAATTCTGCTACTACAGTATTAGAGAAAAGAGGGGAGAGGGGGACTCCAACATGGATCAGGGTTTGGCAGTAAAAATTGCTTTGATAGATTAGCAGTGTCTGGCATGGGAGTGGGAGTTACAGCCTGTATGCTCTGTTTGCTCCCCTTGATCTAGACCAGAGCTATGTTGATAGTACCATGAAAGAATGTTTAAGTGACTCATTAAAAAGGGTTAATTTTTGTCCCATACTCTGCTTGTTACAGGGGAGTGTATACTTTATTTTAGAAAGTTTTTTTTTTTCAATAGAAGATGGTTAATTTAAACATTTTTGTTTTTAATTTTTAACTTGTTATTTAGAAATACTTTCAAACTTTCAGAAAAGTTGTACAAATAAGAAAATTACAAATAATACTTGTCCTCAGACTTACCTTTTGTTAACATTTTACCCCATTTGCTTTATTGTTTTATCTGTCTACCTATCTATCTGTCTGATTTATTTTTGTCTGAACCATTTGAGAGAAACTTACAAATACCATGCCCCTTTATTCCTAACTACTTCAAAGTGTATTTTCTAAGATTAGGGATATTCTCTTACTTAACTATAGTACAGTTATGAGGTCTATTAAATTTAATATTGATACCATACTTTCACCTAAACTACTGTACTGCCTGTTTTGTTTTTGTCAGTTGACCCAGGAATATCCTTTACAGCATTTTTCCCCCTCTCTGGCACAGGATCCAGACTAGGGTTAGGTATTACATTTAGTGTGTCTCTTTAGCCTCCTGTGATCAGAAACATTTCCAAAGCCTTTATTTCTTTGTTTACAACATTGAGGTTTTTAAAGAATACAGCATCCCCATCCCTCTTTAAAGAAAATAGAATGTTGATTATTCTGATGTTCCTTCATGATTAGATTCAGGTTATACATTCTTAGCCAGAATACTACATAGCTGACATGTCTTACTGAGGCACAGGAAACCCATCTGCCCTTCATTAGTGATGTTAGAGTACTTGGTCAAGGTGTTGTCTAGTTTCTACTGTATAATAAATACAGTAGAAGTTCCTTGCAGCCAATAAACAATCCATGGGAAGACATTTTAAAGCCATGCAAAATTTTCTGTTCCTCACCAAAATATCCACCTAGATTTAGTATCCATTGATTATACTTGCTTGATCCAATTTTTGCTCTGTGGGTTGCAAACTGCTGATTTTTCCAGTTCTAGCACTATCTCCACATTTACCGGTGTCACTCAGCATTCTTCTGTGAACAAGAGTCTTCCTTTCTTCCCTTTTGTTTGTTGTTATGAACTCATAAATTCTCTTCTTTCCCCCTAATGATTCATAATTCATTATTATGTGAGTAGAGGATTTGATTCTGGGGTCAGTGGATGACTTTAGGAGGACAGTAATCACCTGACCTTGAAATTGTGTGCCAAGTGTTGGGTTGTTTCTGGCGAGAGTGTCCATAACTTTCATCGGAACCTCTAAAAAGTTCTTGATTCAAACTGTTAAGTTCCACTAGGTTGGAGGGTTGAAATGTTAAGCTGTTACCCTTATCTGTTTGAATAGTCTTTCCTGATTTCTACCCCAAGTGATAAGTAAATGAAGTGTTAGAATCATAATATGTGTCCCTCTCTAGATACATTTCACTTTTTTAAAAATTAATTTTTTTTGGAATATAGTTGATTTACAATGTTGTGTTAGTTTCTGCTATACGGCAAAGTGAATATGTTCCACTTTGTTGTCTACTGTTTTTAAATTACAACTGAAACTAGTATCATATTTTGGTTCCTTTAATTTTTTTTGCTGAAATATGTAATAAATGTTAATATCGTCATTGCCTCTGTAGCAGCAGTTTATGGTGTATAGAGCCAGTCTTCTGAAGTAACGAATTACCTTGATTTAACTTGAAATTTTAAATCCAATGTTTTTTACACTGTAGTTTTATTAGCTCTATGGGAGTGAGCTACATGATGTTGTGCACTGAAAATTACCCAAATGTTCTGGCCTTCTCTTTCCTGGATGAGCTTCAGAAGGAGTTCATTACTACTTATAACATGATGAAGACAAATACTGCTGTCAGACCATACTGTTTCATTGAATTTGGTAAGGGCCTGATTTTTTTTTTTTCTTTTTCATTATCCTGTCTCCATTCAGTCATAAATGATTTTTCATCTACTGAGGGGCAGAGGGAAAACTCAGAAAATTCTTCTAGCTTGCTTTTAACAGAATAATTTGACAAATGGTCTATAAATTATGGCAACTTCTTCATTTAGGTGCCTCTTAAAAAAATTCTGTTTGAGCTGTGTAGAGGATCCTGAGTATTGGTTCAAAGAATTAATTCCAGAGGATAATTTTTCAGTGAGAAATCTATAAGCTAGAGGTTCAGAGTTTTGTGTTTATGTGATAGTATTTTTAGGCTGCTTAATGTAGAACAGAGGTTGGCAAACATTTGTTGGAAAGGACCAGATAGTACAATTTTAGGCTTTAAGGATCATTTGGTCACTGTCACAGCTACTCAGCCCTTGCTATTATAGTTTGAAAATAGCCATAGGCAATACATGAATGAGTATAGTTATATTTTAATAACATTTTATTCACACACAAAAAGATCAGCAGGCTAGATTTGGCCTATGGACATTAGTTTGCTTGACTCCTGATGTAGAAGAGGGAAAAAAAGTAAATTCAATGTGTAAATAGTGAAAATAAAATTGGAAGCAATTTAGGAAATGTCTTATATTGTTTTCATTAAATTTATTCTTTAAAACATCTGTTCTAATGGTGTAAGTAGTAAATAAGAAAACATTTATATGAACATGCAATTTACAGTGTATGTTTTAATGTAATTACAACTGGTAAATACTGACAGACTTAATATTTTATGAGATCTGAATCCCTATAAAAATGAAGACTTTGGTTTAAATTTAAAGGGAGCTGTTTTTGGTTTTTTTTGTAGAAGCTCAAAGTAATTCCTTGAAGCGGATATAATAGTAGAAATATTCTCACAGTCATGTAATATTAAATCCTTAGTATATTTATAATTATTAATTTCTAGAGTATAATTTTTAGTGAGAAAAACTGATGATGCCATGATATATTAACCATAAACACAAATAATATTAGGACATTCCATGACAGATTGAACAGTTTGGGATAGCAAATTAAACCGTTTATTGCAAAATTTACTGTCCATAAACATCACACTTTCAAATGATTTAATTAACAAATGACTGCAAGGAAATTTATTTTTTATTTTACATAGATAACTTCATTCAGAGGACCAAGCAGCGATATAATAATCCCAGGTCTCTTTCAACAAAGATAAATCTGTCTGACATGCAGATGGAAATCAAGCTGAGGCCCCCTTATCAAATTTCCATGGGTGAACTGGGGTCAGCCAATGGAGTCACATCTGCATTTTCTGTTGACTATAAAGGTGCTGGTAAGATTTCTTCTGGTGAGTTCTGGATCTCAATTACTTCATTAAAAACATATTTTCTAAGAACCGAGGAACTCTTAAAAATGAATTAATTTATTCTAAAACTTTAAAGTAAGTACATGAGAGAATGTAGAAGTTCAAAGTAATCATTTCTCCCAGTGTTTTATATAGTCATCTCTCAGATATGTGACTAATCAGCAATCTCAATTGCTTTTAAACAGCAATCTCAAAGAACTCTTTGCTAGGGAAACATTCAAGAAGATTTCTTGGTACACATTTTTCTAGAAAAGAATAATAATTTGTTTGTAGTATATACCTATAGGCATGTAAAGTGCTTTGCATTATGTAAAAATGACTACATTCAAGGTTAGGGTTCTTGACTGTCACAGCACATGTGATCATCTACTCAGACATCCCCTCCCAAACAAGGAATACAGTTCTCAACAGTTGGGACATGTTGACAATTTCTGCTTAAAAGTGGAACCCTTGTTATTTTATAAGGTAGCATATGCCGTTGTTGAATTGCTTATTGTAAAAATTCCTTCTTGTATTTTGAGCTAAAATCTGTTCCCTATAATACCTACACTTGTCTAAGTTCTGTGACCTCTCCCTCCCTGACTTCAGCTGTACCAGAACTTTGATGTCAACAACTCTGTGTCCTTTCTATCCTGTTAGTCTGATTGACTTCATATAAAATATCCCCAGCTTCCTTAGCCTTTGGTAATTTGAAACCCTCCTCATCCTGGAAGCTTCCTCTTTATATGCTTTTGTTTGTTGGTATTCTTTAAAAGGGGCATTTAAGGCTGAACAGAACACTTCATATTTGGTTTGATTAATACAAATTATGGGAGAAAAGGGGAAGCAGATTTCACTAAAATGATCCAGCTAGTTGGGAAACAAGTAAACAAGCAAATAACAGTAACAAATCCTGGGGGAGAGGAGGTGGATCAGTACTTAGAATTGTTCAAATATGTTATCTAAAATGTCCAGTTTCCAATAAAAAAAAATTACAAGACACGCAGAAGAAAAGGAAAGTATAATTCATACACTGGGGACCGGGTATGGTGGGGAAGGCAGGCAATAGAAACTGCCTGTGAGAGTGATCTGATGTCAGATTTAACAGACAAAGGGTTCAAAGTAGCCATTATAATTTTTGGAAAGAACTAAAGAAAACCATGATTAAAGAAGGAAGGAAGGTATGATGGTGATGTCACATTAAATAGGCAGTATTAATAAAAGATAGAAATTATAAAGAAAAAGAACCAAATGGAAATTCTGGAATTGAAAAATACAACTGAAATAAAAAATTCACTAGTTGGGCTCAACAGTAGATTTGAACCAGCAGAAGAAAGAGTTAGTAAACTTGAAGATAGATTGAGAGAGATTATGCAAGTCAAAGAGCAGAGAGAAAGATGAAGAAAAATGAACAGAACTTCAGAAGAATATGGGGCACTATTAAACACACTAACATATGCATGATGAGAGAACCAGAAGGAAAGAGGAAGAGAGGGGAGCAGAAAAAGTATTTGAAGAAATAATGGCTGAAAAGTTTTCACTTACTCAAAAAATGTTAATCTATTCCAGGAAGCTCAAAGAATTCCAAATAGGATACATGCAAGAGATCCATAAATAGATGAATCATACTAAAAATCCTGAAAGACAAAGACAAGGAGAAAATCTTTAAAGCAGCAAGAGAAAAACAGCTTGTCATTTACAAGGTTTACCACAACAAAATTAACAACTGGCTTCTCAACAGAAACAATGGAGACAAGAAGGCGGGATAACATGTTCAAAATACTCAAAGGAAGAAAAAAAACCTCAACCAAGAATCTTGTATTCAGCAAAGCTATCTTTCAAAAAATGAAGGTGAAATAAAGATATTTGCAGATAAGCAGAAGATGAGAGAATTTGTTGCTGGCAGACTCACCTTAAAAAAATACTGACAGTAGTTCTTCATATTTGAAAGCAAGACCTAGACAATAATTTGAATCCATACCAAAAAATAAAGAAAAAGAGCAATGGTAAAGGTAAGTATAAAAGATAGGAAGAATGCATTTTCTTCCTTCTGCTAAGTGATGTTAAAAAGCAATCATATAAAACAATGTATATATATCATCTCAATAGTTGCAGAAAAAGCTTTGGACAAAGTTCAACACTCACTTATGTTAAAAACTCTCCAGGAAGTGGGCTTAGAGGGAACCTACCTCAGCATAATAAAGGCCACATTCAACAGACCTACAGCTAACATCATACTCAGTGGTGAAAAGCTGAAAGCATTTCCTCTAAGATCAGGAACAAGACAAGGATATCCACTCACCACTTTTATTCAACGTAGTTTTGGAAGTCCTGGCCATAGCTATCAGAGAAGAAGAAGATAAAAGGAATCAAAATTGGAAAAGAAGAAGTAAAACTGTCAGTGTTTGCAGATGACATGATACTGTACATAGAAAATCCTAGAAATGCTAATAGAAAACTGCTAGAGCTCATCAATGAATTTGGTAAAGTTGGAGGATACAAAATTAATAAGCAGAAATCTCTTGCATTCCTATACACTAATAATGAAAGATCAAAAGAGATTAAGGAAACAATCCCATTTACCACCACATTGAAAAGAATAAAATACCTAGGAATAAACCTACCTAAGGAGGCAAAAGACTTGTACTCAGAAAGCTATAAGATACTGATGAAAGAAATCAAAGATGACACAAACAGATGGAGAGATATACCGTGTTCTTGGATTGGAAGAATCAATATTGTGAACATGAGTATACTACCCAAAGCAATCTACAGATTCAGTGCAATTTCTATCAAATTACCAATTGCATTTTTCACAGAGTTAGAACAAAAAATTTTACAATTTGTATGGAAGCACAAAAGACCCTGAATAGCTAAAGCAATCTTGAGAAAGAAGAACAGAGCTGCAGGAATCAGGCTCCCTGACTTCAGACTATACTACAAAGCTACAGTAATCAAAACAGTATGGTACTGGCACAAAAACAGAAATATAGATCAATGGAACAGGATAGAAAGTCCAGAGATAAACCTATGCATCTGTGGCCACCAAATCTATGACATAGGAGGCAAGAATATACAATGGAGAAAAGACAGCCTCTTCAGTAAGTGGTGCTGGGAAAACTGGAAAACTGCATGTAAAAGAATGAAATTAGAACACTCCCTAACACCATACACAAAAATAAACTCAAAAGGGATTAAAGACCTAAATGTAAGGCAAGATGCTATAAAAAACTCTTAGAGGAAAATATAGGCAGAACACTGTCTGACATAAGTCACAGCAAGATCTTTTTCAATTTACCGCCTAGAGTAATGAAAATAAAAACAAAAATAAACAAATGAGACCTAATTAAAGCTTTTGCACAGCAAAGGAAACCATAAACAAGACGAAAAGACAGCCCTCAGAATGGGAGAAAATATTTGCAAATGAAGCAATTGACAAGGGATTAATCTCCAAAATATACAAACAGCTCATGCACCTCAGTATATAAAAAAAAACCCCAACCAATCAAAAAATTGGCAGAATATCTAAATAGACATTTCTCCAAAGAAGACATACAGATGGTCAACAAACAAATGAAAAGATGCTCAGCATCACTAATTATTAGAGAAATGCAAATCAAAACTACAATGAGGTATTATCTCACACCAGTCAGAATGGCCATCATCAAAAATTCTACAAACAATAAATGCTGGAAAGGGTGTGGAGAAAAGGGAACCCTCCTACACTGTTGGTGGGATTGTAAATTGGTACAGCCACTCCGGAGAACAGTATGGAGGTTCCTTAAAAAACTAAAAATAGAGGGCTTCCCTGGTGGCACAGTGGTTGAGAGTCCACCTGCCGATGCAGGGGATGCGGGTTC
>RJWK010052207.1:0-15701 GCA_004363435.1 Platanista minor | reverse complement strand
AAATTGAGGTATTTGTAGTGAGGTAGATGGACTTAGAGTCTGTCATACAGAGTAAAGTAAGTCAGAAAGAGAAAAACAAATACTGTATGCTAACACATATATATGGAATCTAAGAAAAAAAATTGTTATGAAGAACCTAGGAGCAGGAAGGGAATAAAGACGTAGACCTACTAGAGAATGGACTTGAGGACACGGGGAGGGGGAAAGATAAGCTGGGACAAAGTGAGAGAGTGGCATGAACATATATACACTACCAAATGTAAAACTGATAGCTAGTGAGAAGCAGCTGCATAGCACAGGGAGATCAGCTTGGTGCTTTGTGACCACCTAGAAGGGTGGGATAGGGAGGGTGGGAGGGAGCGAGATGTAAGAGGAAGGAGATATGGGGATATATGTATATGTATAGCTGATTCACTTTGTTATAAAGCAGAAACTAACACACCATTGTAAAGCAATTATACTCCAATAAAGATGTTTAAAAAAAGATCATAATCTTTCAGGGAAGGCACAGATTAACAAATAGCACCATGTAAGTGCAACCACAGAAGTATGGGCAAGGTATACAGTAGGACAAAGGAGGGAATGAACCCCTGTAGCCACCTCAAATCCTTTTTTAAAGAAATTTAGGATGTAAATAAATAAAAGGAAATAACCATGATAGGAGACCAGTGCAGGAACAGAATTCTCAAAGATGAATGCTGTAAAAGAAACTAAATGTGGTTTTGTAATGCTTTGATTATTTCCAAAATACAGGTATTTATCTGAGCTGAAGGAAGATGATGATGCATGTAAAAAAGCCCAGCAGACAGGAGCATTTTACCTCTTTCATAACCTGGCTCTTTTGCTTCAGAAATCAGAACATCAATACCTGGCCCCCCAGCATAGCCTATTAGGTAAGCCCAAAGTAGACTAGTAAAGTAGACCAGGCTGTGGCCGCTAAGCAGAACTTGGTCCGTATCAAATCCCTGAGAAGAATCCTCCAAGTTTAGAGTCCAGATTTTTCAAACTTCTTCTGCCAATTAATTATTTAATGTATAAACCTGAATTGCCCAATCGAACATTTTTTGGTGATGGTATGAACCACTATAGCCTTAAACCAAGGGTCAGGAAAACTGCTGTCCAAATTGGAACCCATGACTGTTTTGTAAATACATTTTTATTGGAACACAGCCTCACTCATTCATTTACGTATTGTTTATGACTGCTTTTGCACTACAATGGTAAAACAGAGTATTGTGACAGAGACCGTATGGCTCATAGAACTTGAAATATTTTGCCAACCCCTGCCTTGGACCAACAATTTCCAGCCTCCAAGGAGCTGTTCACTGTTACACTGTTTAAGATTTGCATCATGACTTAATTTCTCCTTAGAAGGGTCAAAACTAAACGTGAACTAAAATTGTTTTGAGAACTCTTTTAAGGTATATAACTAGAGATATCTAAGCCATTGGGATTTGGCATTCAAGATGCTACCTTGAGTTTTATATGACGTCACTATGCACAAACTTCTAAATACATTGCCAGGGTCAGATGTTGGAATACTTAGATAGGTAGTTTCTAGCAGTGCATAAGTATATGAGGATGTTTATCAGAAGGCACTAAACATTATTTATAGATTAGCAATGTAATCTTGTATTATGAACAAATAAATATGAGCCCTTCATGCACAGGAGAATAGATTTTCTCTCTATACAGCACTTGTCTTTACAGACCAGGGTCTCAGATGAGTAGTCTACCCTGGTCCACAAAAGCAGCATGATCTGAAGAGTAAATTATAGAACAGCTTTGGTTTCTCTACCATTTTAATTTTGACACATTTTTTTTTTCAGTGCTTTAATAAGTCAACTATCATGTATCTTTAAAACTAGGGGATATGCTCCTTTCATGATACAATCATAGAGTAATACAGTGTTACACAGAAAGAATTCCTTTAAACTCTTCAGATTGCTGACGAGAAAACTGAGGCCTTGAGAGGTTAAGTGATTAGGCCAAGATTACACAGCTAATTAGCTGCAGGGCAGTGACTAGAAGCCAGCTGTACCTACTTCAAGTTGAAGTAGATGGTTTCCAATAAGTCTAGTATGGCTCTGATGGTTTAATTAAAACCCTTGTTTTCTTCCCTTCTCCTTCTGTGTTTCTTAGAGTTGGAAAGGCTCCTGGGTAAGTTTGGGCAGGACATACAAACATAGAAGATTCCGTGCTAATTGGATGCTCCGAACAGCAAGAAGCATGGTTTGCTCTGGATCTAGGTCTAAATAGCTTCTCTTCCATAAATGGTACATAACATTATTCCCGATGGGTACTTCCCAGTGGTTCTTAGACTTTGGGATTCCACATAATAGTAAAATTTCAAAGAACATTCTAAGAATACAAAACAATTTCAATTTTTCTTAAGTTAGGACCTTAAAAGATAGTACCATCTACCATCATCATCACTTAAAGGACATTTTAATGCTTTCTTTCTCAGCTAGGTGGTGGTACAAAGATGTTTACTTCATTCTTCTCTGTACCTTTATACATTTTCTATGTCTTAAATATTTCATAAGAAATGTTTTAAAATTCATGACATTATTCTTATTTCTCTTATCAACGCAGGTGAACAAACACATTACCTTGGAGTAGCTCTGGGTCTTCAGACCTGCATTTGGGAACTGGTTTGCTAGAGGCTCATGGCTCCTGTCAGGCTTTCCTTCTCTCTTTCAGGCTGTAGCTGTAAATGTAATGATGCCGGAATGAGGTTCAGATAGGAGCTTAGAGGTCCCCTTTCACCTGTTTTTCCAGGGATAGTGTGTGGCTAGTGCAAGTGTTCTTATTGCTCCGAAGAGGATCTTGGGAAACACTATGCTCTAATGTTTCCCAAATTTGCCTGAATATAAGAATCTCCTGGTGCTTGTTAAAAAATAAAGATTTCTGGACCTCACTCACCTGCTATTCAGAGTCTCCAGGCAGGGGTTTGAGAACCTGTATATTTTTTTATTCTCCCTAGTTGAGTCATATTAGGTGAGTTTGGGAAACACTGTTCTAACAGAATATACTTGAGAGGGTCCCTGAGGTAAAGTTTGACATTCATTTCATTTTGTTCTCTTTACTAATTTTTTAGCTTCCTTACAGAAACCTGAAATGGAGACAGAGCTCAAGGGGTCTTTCATTGGGCTGAGGAAGGCTCTCTTTCAGCTGAATGCGAAGGATGCCTCCTTGCTATCCACGGTAGATTGATTTCTTCGTTCTGTAGGAAATTAAGTAGTGTATATGGGAAACATTTGATTTTTTTTTTTTTTTTCAGATCATAGTCCTTCCTACAAACCTTGGCAGAAGGACAATGTGCTGTAGGGAGATTGTTTATTCTTCTTTCTTTTACCCTGTTTTTGGCAGGACCGTTGTTAGTACCATTGTCTCCTGAGGGTGTGCAGATATATGGCAATATGATCTATCAGCCTTATAAACATTTTTAATGACATGTACATCATGAGAAGTGTTTTGTTTTGTTTTGTTTTTTTGCGGTACGCGAGCCTCTTACTGCTGTGGCCTCTCCCGCTGCGGAGCACAGGGTCCGGACGCGCAGGCTCAGTGGCCATGGCTCACGGGCCCAGCCGCTCCACGGCATGTGGGGTCTTCCCGGACCGGGGCATGAACCCGTGTCCCCTGCATCGGCAGGCGGACTCTCAACCACTGTGCCACCAGGGAAGCCTCATGAAAAGTTATATTATATTGCTTTAACGACTTGTCCTCCAGCTTTAGATTTCACTTGCTAAAGTGCTTTTGATTGCCCATTTAAAGAGGTATCTCTAAACATTTTTTAAATTAATTAATTATTTATTTATTTTTGGCTGTGCCGGGTCTTAGTTGTGGCACACAGGATCTTCGTTGCGGCATGCAGACTTCTTTAGTTGTGAAATGCAGATTCTTAGTTGCGGTATCTAGTTCCCCGACCAGGGATGGAACCCAGGCCCCCTGCATTGGGAGCATGGAGTCTTACCCACTGGGCCACCAGGGAAGTCCCTAAACATGTTTTATTTGCAAAAAAATTCCAACTTTATTGGGGAGGAGTACATGTTGGGGTGTTTAATTATACTGAAAATGTTTTCTTTTTAAGCTGGCTCATAAGTCCACAGGTGTTCATTATGATATTTTATATATCATATTTTTAAAATAATTCATAATACATTTAAAATATGCTTTTAAAAAATTCATACTTCAGAGAATTCCCTGGCGGTCCAGTGGTTAGGAGTTGGGCTTTCACTGTTGTGGGCCTGGTCAATCCCTGGTCGGGGAATTAAGATCCCACAAGCCACATGGCACAGCCCCACAAAATAAAATAAAATAAAATTCATACTTCAGATGCTAGAGGACTATGTTCAAATAGTTTCCTTATTTTAAAGTTTAAGTAGTTAATAAGCATTTAAAGTAGGTGAGCTGAAAAGGGATTGGTGTGTCCCTTTGAGTTGCTCTAATTATAGATGAGCCCCACATTCTCTCCAAATGAAACCAAGCCCATCTTTGTATTCCTAGGCACAGGCTCTTCTCCGCTGGCACGATGCTCATCAGTTCTGCAGCAGAAGTGGGCAGCCCACCAAGAAGAATGTGGCTGGCAGCAAGTGTGTGTGCCCTTCCAACAAGATCATCTATTATTCACAGGTAAGCATCGTTTTAAAAGGTCAGTAATCCAAGAAGGCTGTGCACTACTTTGTCTGTGGATAGAAGCCTGTACAGCTAAAAGGCTTTCCTTAGTTACCCATTACTTTGTTTCATTAACAGGCCCCAAAGCCCTAGTGCCCAAGTTTCCATCCCCTTTTCCTAGATGACTCCTGTGGTGATCACTCTGGTGTCAGATGGAACTCGATGCCTGCTTGCCGGCCAGAGTTCCTTTCCCAAGGGAATGTATTCTGCCTTGGCAGGTTTTTGTGATATAGGTAAAGAATTTCGGGCATATACAGATAACATTGAAAGACAGGAAATATTATAGTATGAAATAGTATGTATTTCTTATTCTTGTTGCCATAGTGCTTGGTGTCTCAAGCACATTCTTCCCTATTATATCAAGAAAACTACTTTGTGGCATCAATTTTCCAGTATTTTATAAGCAAATTTTCAAACATAAGCATAGCTGGAAGATTTATACAGTAAACACCCATATACTCACCACCTAAATTCCATAATTACTATGTTTATTTTATCACATATCTGTCTATCCATTCCTCTATCCACCCATTAATCCATCTTATTTTTTGATGCATAGATTGCAGATATTAGTACACTTCCTCCTAAATATTTCAACATGCATATTAATATTATATTAACTAGAATTTAATATTTATTTACAGGTTGGGTTTTTTTTGTCAGTCTATTGGGGTAAAAGTTGCAAATGGTGAAATGTGGCATTTGAATTTTATTAAAAACCTGAGGGCAGCTGTAGCCTCTCCGACTCTTATTTTGTGTAACTAACCTAGTAGGTTCAAGTATTGTGGTTCAATACCCAACTTCAGACTTGATTCCTAGTGTAGAGACTCGGAGATTTAGGGCTCTCCCAAGAGTATTTCATTGACTTGGGAGCCATTTTTGCGCTCCTTTCACCAACAGGCTTCTGTATCACCCTTCCTGCTGCAGGGCTGTCCTGAATTAATCTGTGTGCTTATAGGTGAAAGTCTGGAAGAGGCTGTCCGGCGAGAAGTTGCAGAAGAGGTGGGATTGGAGGTGGAAAGACTGCACTACTCTGCATCTCAGCACTGGCCCTTTCCTAATGGCGCACTCATGATTTCTTGTCATGCAACTGTGAAACCAGGGCAGACAGAGGTGAGTTCTGATTCTTCCCTTATGATATATCCTTTGCCTCATCCAAGCTGGTCCATAGGTACTTACTAAGCACCTGTCTAATCCAGCATTGTTTAGATTATACAAAGACATGTAATATATGATTTATACCTTTAAGGAATTTGCAATCTTATAAACAACTAATCACCATAAAAATTGGGAGTGCCAACACAATCACCATTCTTCCTTGTATATATCTCAATCAGGAAACAATTTATCTTTCATCATCAGGAAATTAACAGAGTCTTGCATAGAATAGGCACACAATAAATATATAAAATTTAATGATTGATTTCAGAATTGGTATTATTGCTCCAGTCAGGATGTTGGGGACTAATAATATAAAATCATAGGAACTTCTGATTGAAAGGGACTTAGATGTTGTCTTATCCCACCTCATCTTGCTCTAACATCCCTGACAGATGGTGTTGTGGTCCCTATGTGCCAAAGTCTGTCTATTTTGTGCTTTGGTTTCTATACAATGAATAATATCTAATCTGTCTCAGCTTCCTGTGGATGCAGTTTGCATTTTTGCTTCTTGCAAGGCAGATACTATGCTTTTGACTATCATTAACACATCCTTTAAAGAAGAATAACATTTATATGTTCTTTTTTTAGTTATATAATTTTACCTCTCAATGTTAACCACTCTTTTTTTTTTTTTTTTTTTTTTTTTTTTTTTTTTTTTTTTTTTTTTTTTTTTTTTTTTTTTTTTGGCCATGCTCAAGCTGCATGGCTTCCAGAATCTTAGTTCCCCAAGCAGGGATTGAACCTGGGCCACAGCAGTGAAAGTGCCGAGTCCAAACCACTGGACCACCTGGGAATTCCCAAACCACTCAATATTTTACTATTTAAGCTTCCAGGATTTTTAAAATATATTTTTTTAATATTTAAAATATATACTTAACTCTCATCTCTTAATTATGGTACTTTTGCTTCTGGACCCTATCCAGAACTGATTATCTCCCAGACTATAGATCCCAGATATTACCTTCTAAGATTGCTCAGTTCTGGAACCATTTTCTCATCTTTGGCCGTCGTATTCTAAGTTTTGTATCTCCTAACCTTATATCCTGTTTTTCCTTATGTCTTTCAGATCCAGGTGAACTTGACAGAACTAGAAGCAGCTGCCTGGTTCAGTCATGATGAGGTGGCCACAGCCCTGAGGAAAGACAACCCATATTATCTGCAACAGAATGGGGCCTTCCCATTCTGCTTGCCCCACAAGTTAGCCATTGCCCACCAACTGATAAAGGAGTGGGTGGAAAAACCGACCTGTTCTGTCCTGCCTGCTTAGCTCAGATCAGGCCACCTAATCAGATAAATCCCTCCTATCTCAGAGGGGCACATCAGAGATCAACTGAAGAAGAGGTGGTGACAAAAGGTCATCTCCAGGCCAACATCAAAAGGCAGAACAGATGGTGAGCCTACATCAAGGCACATCTGCCAGCAGTGTTAATAAAAGAAGTTCCTAATCATAGGCAATCAAAAATACCAAAACTGATGAGATGACAGTTGTCAAAATCAGAGGGAAAGTTGAAGCATTAGTTTGGATATGGGCCCTTGCTCATTCATTTTCTCCTGTGCTTTGGAAGCAAACATCTTTTGGCATGTGGCTTGTCAATGCTGGGTTTATACTAACTGCCAAAATGTGCCTGGTATAATTTTGGCTACAACTTTTATCTTAATATTGAAAATATATAGCAGATCTCAACCCTCTACTGAGTTCCTTTTTTTCCTCATACAATTTAAAAAAATAGCACTTTTTTTTAAACAAATTTATTTACTTATTTATTTGTGGCTGTGTTGGGTCTTCGTTGCTGTGCGCGGGCTTTCTCTAGTTGGGGCGAACGGGGGCTACTTTTTGTTGTGGTGCGTGGGCTTCTCATTGCGGTGGCTTCTCTTGTTGTGGAGCATGGGCTCTAGGTGTGCAGGCTTGGTAGTTGTGGCTCACGGGTTCTAGAGCACAGGCTCAGTAGTTGTGGCGCACGGGCTTAATTGCTCCGCAGCATGTGGGATCTTCCCAGACCAGGGCTCGAACCTGTGTCCCTGCACTGGCAGGCGGATTCTTAACCACTGTGCCACCAGGGAAGCCCAGCACAACATTTTTGAATTTGAGTAGAGGTAATTATTTTGTACATGGTAGTTAAATAAAAGTCATATTCCTTTAAGTCCTTCATCCCAGGAAAGTGGGATTTAAGGTCTTCCTCAAGGTACTCTCTAGTAAGTCAGAGGCAGTGATGTCCTGTTGAGGTAACTGCATGACAGTGGGGCTCAAGAGCGTAAGTTTTTTTTGCTGTTACTTGCTCAGTTTGTGACCCAGGGAAAAGATTATCACTTGCCACGCCTGTTTTCCTAAATGTAAAATGGTTGCTGCCTTTTGCACAGCCAGTAAGTGTTGTAACTTCAACGAAGCAATCAGTGAAGATGAACCATTTCTTGAGTTTTATGGGATAAACTAAATTCAGGATTTCTCATCATTCATATATGCCATTCTAAACCTTGTAATAGGGAAGAAGCACTTATCTGGAGGAAATGAAATAAATTTCTGTACCTTTGTTCAGATGTAAATTTCTGTCTTATGGAGTGAGAAAATTGTAGAAAGTGAGAATTGGGGGTGGGAGGGAGTAACCTCTTTATTAGTGTGACAAACATTTAAGTCCAGATTCCAAGTCTGTGGAATGACTAAAACAGTATTCAGAAGAAATCCTGTTAGAGGTGCGTTTGAAAAGAGGAATGGCTGGGGAAAGTCTTATCTTCAGGTACTTTTAGGCAACTAACTAGTGATTAAAGACACAAGTGCCAGAGACCCTAAGATTATTCACACATCCAAGTCCCACAGGACTAAGTAAAAGAGATTCTAGAACTAGAAAGATTGAAGCGACTGAATTTCCTTTTGATCCCAAAAGGTTGTTACTCTCACCATTGCCAGAAAAACATCATTGCTTTGGGGAAATCAAACTGCCTTCATCAGGAAATGTTGGGGGATAATACGTGATGGGACTTGATTGTCCTGTTAAATTGGCAGCTTGCCCTGACCTGGGCTGAACCTAGCATGTAGAAGGGAAAAAGCACTCTCGAAAGAGATCCTGAGATTTCTTCATATCTTGCAGTTAGAAGAAAACAGTTCAGGGTCCATGTGTATTACCGTCTCCCAATGTTTTCTATCTCTTTGTGGGTGTGTTTGTGAGCACATGTGTACACAGTATTTTCAGACCAGGGAATCTGAAAATACTGATAGAAAGGGGAGTGTGCAGGATTCCTGGTTGTGAGTTTCTCAAACTTACCATGGAGTGTTTACTTTTGGATTAATGTGTTGTGCTGGAAAAGAAAAAATGAGAATGGCTAATAGGAGGAGCTGCAACATTGAACTTTGTTTCCCAGCAGTGAGTGGGAACAGGGGTTTGCTTCTTAGAACTCCAAGGATAACTGAAAGCAGAGGCAAAAGAGGGCAGGGTTGGGGTACTGAAAAATAGCAGATAAATAAAAGAAACTTTGGTGCAGGGCTCACCTGGCTGGAGAATATTTATGTGGCAATGAATCATGAAGGTGCTAAGGATAAAAAGAACCCAATGGGTCCATGAAGAAGAATAGCAAAAACAGGTAAAATGCTAAAATTATTGGACACCAGAGGGAGACTGACTCAAGGTCATAGGTAACTGGAATAAAAAAGCAACTCATTCATTCCTTATGTTTGCCTATCTACCTTCCTTCCTCTACCCAATATTTAATTCTCGATAAACTTAATGTTCTAAACATGGAGTGTACATCTTATCTCAAAGGCTTGATTCTCTCTCTTCTGCTGATTTCAAAACCTTGTGTGCATCCCAGAGTTGAGATCATAAAGACTTGTGCAGAGTGGGCAACATTTGGGGCTCACAGAGGAGAAGTTAATCTGTGAACTTAAAATGAAGAAAACATTTTTACTAAATGTGTAATCAAAACTAGAAATGAGTATAGTCAGACTCAATATTTATTTAAGAAGAAAAAACAGAGGCTAGGTTTGCTGGCTAATCTTTTGTTGGCTTACTTATGGGTCTGTGATCAGCGCTGTCAGGCAGCTGCACACCCATGCTTTGTAAAAGGTTGGAAGCAGGTCCTGCCAGTCCAGCTTGGGAACTATAGGATTCCAGTATGTTTGAAACCAGGTTCAGGTCTATATCCACTGGTGTCATAACAGATCCTCCTGCACCAGAATCTTCCTCCTCTGAATTGTTACTGGCAGTCTGGGATAGAGGCTCCTTGTTCATGGAGGGAAAAGAAAAGAAAATCATGGTACAATATGCTATTAGGTTGGATGGTAGTTACATTAAAAAGCTAAATAAGCAACAATGTAAAATTGATTTCCATATTAGAAAGGAAATTCCCTTCTTGATAGAAAATAAAAATGAAGTCTAATAATAAACTATGTAATTTAACACACACATTAAAATTTGGTTCCGAAGATTAAAACACACTTCTTCCTAGGATAAGTTTCTGCAAATTAAATGGATTTCTTTCCGATTTTGAAATAGCCCAAGGGAGATAACCAGAGTTAAGGAGGTAATTTTATAGCTTGCCTAAGAGTTTTAAAAGAAATAAACAGAAGAATGAGCATTAAAAAAAAAAGAATCTAAATTTTCTCTATGTGAAAGAAGTGAGATTTCTTCCTTACCCACAACCCCCACCCCAATGAGAAAACAAAATAAAAACCCTAGGCCTTGTGGGATCCAACCACAGAGACTGTGAATTGGTACTTGAGCCTCTGATTTCATAGGCTAAGGAAAGAATTTGAGAGATTGCAGCTTGATCTATAGATTTTTATATCTTTGCTACCTAAAGTGTGGTCCATGGACCAGCAGCACATCCATCACTTGGGAACTTGTTAGAAATGTAAAATCTCAGGCCCACCCTAGACATACTTAACCAAAATCTATATTTTAACAATATCTTCAGGTGGTTCATATTCACATTAAAACCTAACGTATGGTTTCTAGTAGGTTTTGGCAATACTAAAAGTGGTTAGTTTTAAATGTGGTTAATATGATCAAAGCAAGGGGAATGACATTAATTAAGGGCTCATTATGGGTTTTACTGTTGTCTCATTTGGTTCTCACATTCATTCTATGACATGAAGATTATTAGTTAATGTATACATTCACAGTGGATAGCTGAGCTGGATTTCAAACCCGGCCCATGAGACTCCAGGGTCCATTCTCTTTCTATCTGTGGTTAGACAGTGCTGGTATAAAAACTAGGATAAAAGCATGAGTGGAAGATGAATTCTAAATTTGGCTCTAAATAAAGGAAACATATAAAACAAATACCAATTAAGACTTGAAAATTACTTGGATATTTAATATCCTTTCTCTTTTTTAAAATCAATTTAAGCTATTAGTAGGAGTATGCAACCACATACTAATTTGAACAAATCACATGACTTTAAAAAAAAATCCTGATAGATAACATAGAATAAGTAATATAGTCAAGCTTATGTTTAAGGAAATTAATAATCCGTCAGCCTACCAGTGTTAGGAAAAAATTAGAATTCTTATTTATTCAAATTAAAAAATTCACAGAAAATTATCATGAATCAAATAGAAAAAAAGAAAAGAAAAACTAAGATAAAATATGGTTTTAGCTATCCTTTGTACTAGACTTTGTACTAGGGAAAGAGGTTAAACACACACATACCATTTGCTTCTGGGTGGTGAAACTTTTGCCAATGCTTGTATGTGCGAGTTCCTGGTCCATCTGGGCCATGTATGACTTGAGATCATCAAGAGTTCCTTTTACAGATGCTTCTTCCCCAGGCTCCTGTGTTTCAAGATCCAAGTCATCATCACTATCTACACATTCAGAGTCTTCCTCATCCAGATCATCAGAGTCTGAGTCAGGGGGCCTTGAACCTACATAGACCCCAACACAGAAAAAGCCACTCATTAAATTTTTTTTGGAGGGATTACAATCTCAAAAGAATTAGAATGTTATCTGCAAAAAAGAGCGAATATTAGGCAAACTACTTCAGAAAAATCCCATCCAGAAAATGGTACTGCTGGCAAACATTTGCAGAAAAGTACAGAGGCTGAGCTGAAAGATTCAGGTTTTTCTTTTTAATGTGAATTCAATTAATTAAACTTTTTTACTTAAAAAATTTAAAAACTACATAATCCAGGAATATTTTGATGTAAACATTCAAGTTATGCAGAATTGTCTCACATTTCACTCTCTTCCCAGAGTTAAAGATCTTTTCACAGTTCAGTGGGTACCCAGACATTTATTTATGCAATTCTGTGTGTGTGTGTGTATATGTACATATATATAAAACACATTTGTTATATATATACATATTGAACTATGGTTTGCTTTTCTACGTTTGTTGTTTTGTAAAACTAAACTATAATCCAATTTTTGCTACTACAATGTTGCAATCACCATCTTAGCATATGTAACTTTTTCATAAATTACATTCCTGGAAGTGAAATAGCTAAGTCAAAGTTCATGAACATTCTGGAGTACCAAACTGCCTTGAGAAAAGACAACTTACACTTCTACTCCCACAGTTTGACATTGCTCATTTCTCCAACCCTTGAGAAAACTGGTTATTACCAATCTTTTAAATTTTTGCCAATATGATGGGCAAAAAAAAAGTTCTTATATTTATTGTGTATTTACTTGCTTACTAGAAACTGTTAACTATTTTCAAATATTCATTGATTATATGTATTTTTCAAGGCCTGTTTATATTTATTGATTATATTTATTCTTCAAAGCCTGTTTATATCCTTTGTTGATTTTTTTTAAATTGGGCTATTTGTGTTTTTATTATTAGTGTATACGTGCAGTATGTCTAAAAGAGAAAAAAAACAGTGTAATACAGGAGCCCATGTAAAACCCTATCTAAACACACAGCATTCATTCATTCAACAAAGATTTAATGAACAGCTACTATGTCAGGCACTAAGCAAGGCATCCTCTGCAAAATCACTGAATAGGGCAATAATTAATGGTTGAAAGCAACTCAAAATCATTAAAAAAACAAAAAGCAAATGAGATCCAATGCTCCAATGCTCTAGCAATTGCTACACTACTTACACTTGCAAAATGAAAATAAACATCACACTGTAACTCACCTAAGATCTTATCAAGATAATTAAGAAAAGAATCTGCATCAAAAGTGACGGGAGTCTCAGAATGTTCTCTGTAAGATTAAAGGAAAAAGACAAGTTAGCCCAAACAAATCTCTTTGAAACTTTTTCTAAACTGGTGCCATTCTTAGGAACACTCCAGAGATATACTCTCAAAAGAGGCACAGCAAGGAAAATTGTAGTTTAAATTTTTTTTTTTTTTTTTTTTTTTTGCAGTACGCAGGCCTCTCACTGTTGTGGCCTCTCCCATTGCAGAGCACAGGCTCCGGACGCGCAGGCTCACCGGCCATGGCTCACGGGCCCAGCCGCTCAGCGGCATGTGGGATCTTCCCAGACTAGGGCACGAACCCATGTCCCCTGCATTGGCAGGTGGACTCTCAACCACTGCACCACCAGGGAAGCCCTGTAGTTTAAATTTTAAAAATCATTATGCTTACTGATAGGGCAACAGAAATGGGAAAGATTGATGAAATGAAAGTAAAAACTGCACTTTGATTATGCACATTTAATTTACACTGATTTAGGGATCTACACACCCTCCATCTCCCATAAGATATATCTAACATTAGCAGAAGTTGTTATTTATCCAAGTTCATTTAAATAAAGTTTATCTTTTTAAGAACCAAGTCTTTAAAAATAAGTAAGAACAAACCTTCCCTTATCTCTGCTTTCTTAAAGAGAGAATACTAAACATAAACTTTAATCTTCTCATGAGGCTAACAAGCATCAACATTAATGAAGATATATTTGCTGTGCAAGTAACAATTCTATCTACCTTTTTTCCCTATTACTTGCCAAATGTAACATCTCATTTCTTCTCTTATTATTTCTTCCTCTGATAAACACTTTTATCCTCCTCTTTTGAGTTTGAAGCTTCCAATCTGCTTGAGGGTGGGTGATCAGAAGTCTGAGCTTGATGAGAACTAGAAGTTAGGAGTCCATAAAATTCTGAGTAAAAGTCTAAAGAATAAAGTACATGGTTGCCCTGCACAGCTCTGGGGTGGTGGCCTTTACATCTGCTGAGTGGTCTCTTTGGCTTACTTCAAGGATCATAATGGATCAGGTTACTAGAAATCTGACTCCAGATAAGTAAGTTATCATAGTACTAGGCACCAAAAGAGGAAAACAAAGCAGTAAAAATCATTTATTTAAAAAAAAAAAATTAAAAAAAGAAAAAAGAAAAGAAAGAGAGAGAGAACTGGCAATGACTGGATGATGTCAACATATAGGCTATAACAATTTAGATATTTATACTTTAACACAAATTACCGAGGCAGCTCTGCTCCTTTGTGGGTTGAGACTTTGGATATGAAAGCTTTCATGCTCTCCGAGACTTGAGTTAAGTCATAGTTCTCCTCCTGCCCCTTGGAAACGGGCTCTGGTTCTTTTTTACCAGCGGCTTCCTGCAGCAGCTGGTCCAGCTGATCTGGTGAGAGATCTAACCACTGGTCATCTGAAAAAGAAGCATGACACTGCCATACTATACTCACATGACAGGTACTCTCAGGAGAGGACCTTCTGAGACTTAGTGGAATGTTTCAATTCTTTCTAACCCCTCTGCTCTATCCTGGTCCATCACTTACCATCTTCTGGGGGAAGATTAGCTTCTTCTTTCTTAAGCTCTTCTATATCAAATGGCATTGTCTGTAATAACGTTAAGATTTCTTCACCTGGGCTCATAGCATGAGAGCTATAAAAAATCAAAACATGGGTATTTAATGAGAGCTTAGAATAATAATGACAAAGAGTATTTTAAAGTTGGAAGGGATTACCTAGTTTAATTTGTTTTTAAACATTTGTTTAGGATACAGAATCCTTTTTCTCAAGATTTCACCAGAAACTCTAAAATATAAAAGTGCTCAAAGAAAAACTGCTCTGGGGAGTTCCCTGGTGGTCCAGTGGTTGGACTTGGCACTTTCACTGCCCCAGGTTCAATCCCTGATGAGGGAACTAAGATTCCACAAGCTGGGTGATGCAGCCAAAAAAAAAAGAAAAACTGCTATGTACAGGAAAAGAAATCATCAACAAAATGAAAAGGCAATCTACAGAATGGGAGAAAATATTCACTAACCGTACATATGATACAGGGTTAATATCCAAAATATATAAAGAACTCATAACAGCAAAAAAACCCCAAGCAATCTGATTTAAAAATAGGCAGAGGTGAGGCTTCCCTGGTGGCGTAGTGGTTGAGAGTCCGCCTGCCGATGCAGGGGACACAGGTTCGTGTCCCGGTCTGGGAAGATCCCACATGCCGCAGAGCGGCTGGGCCCGTGAGCCATGGCTGCTGAGCCTGCGCGTCCAGAGCCTGTGCTCCGCAACGGGAGAGGCCACAACAGTGAGAGGCCCGCATACCGAACAACAAAAAAAAAATAGGCAGAGGAACTGAATAGACATTTTTCCAAAGAAGACATACAAGACAAGAAAAGGTGCTCCACATCAACTAATCATCAGGGAAATGCAAATAAAAACCACAATGAGGTACCACTTCACACCTGTCAGAATGGCTATCATCAAAAAGACAAGAGAGGGCTTCCCTGGTGGTGCAGTGGTTGAGAGTCTGCCTGGCGATGCAGGGGACACAGGTTCGTGCCCTGGTCTGGGAAGATCCCACATGCCGCGGAGCGGCTGGGCCCATGAGCCATGGCCGCTGAGCCTGTGCGTCCGGAGCCTGTGCTCCGCGACGGGAGAGGCCACAACAGTGAGAAGCCCGCGTACTGCAAAAAAAAAAAAAAAAAAAAAAAAAAAAAAAAAAAAAAAAAAAAA
>RJWK010052206.1:0-15711 GCA_004363435.1 Platanista minor | reverse complement strand
GTCACAGATGTAGCAGCCACCAGCCTCTCCCTCGCGATCTGCTGGGTCGCGTGAGCTTAATTAGCCCCTGATTACTCATTTACTGGGTGCTGTGTGTATTCCATATCTAATAACTTTCCAATTACGCCCGGTCTGCACCGCACATTTAATAACCCGTTAGTTGTCTGCTTATCGGGGACTCTGCGTTCTGCAGCTCCATCTCCCCCTGACCCGGAGCCTTATCGTTCCCTTTATTGCGGTATTTGGAGTTCTCTGCTCACCATTATGGAGCTATTACAGGGAATTAAGGGGCGTAAAATACTGTTTTGCGGCCTCTGATGTACCAGCTTGCAGCACAGAACAAGGAATCCCACCAGAGAGGGCCGAGTGCATCTTTGTGGGTGGGCTCTCGTGGGGACCAGGAAACGGGAAGGAAGGGCCCTGTGGTAGGGCTGGCCCGCGCCCCCTTACGTTGCTCCTGGACAGACGGCCCCGGGCCTGTGACCCATGTGTCGCCGGCAGCTGGCAGAGGTCTCCCACCAACCTGGCTGTGCCCACCCACCCTCCAACCAAGGCAGGCCCCCCGCCATCACTGTTTGGGAGGGAGGTGGCTTTTCTCCCCAAACTTGGCTTCCTGCCTGTGTCTGATTTTTTTCTCGGGGCCAAGGGCAGGTGATGATGCCATGTCCTTTTGCGCCATTGGGATGCTGGTGTTTCCTCTCCCCCCTCCTGCAGCTCTGTTTTGTCTCATCCTCCCAGCCTTGGTCTTGACATAAATCAGCCGCAGACCATCAACAAACCCACCATCACTCAGCCGCAGGATAAACCTGTGTGCCAGAGACCACAGTCCCGGTTGCTGTGTGTCTGCCGAGGCAGCGAGTACAGGAATCAGGCCCTGCTAGTATGCAGGGAGCACCTACTGGGTGCCGGTGCTGTGGGGGCTCTGACTGTGACTGGCTGGGTGACCTCGGGCAGCTGACTTGACTTCTGTGTGCCTCAGTTTCCTCCTACAGCGTGGGAGTTAAGGTAGGGTTGTTGGGAGGATGAAACAGGCTACAGACAGCAGGTGCTTGGTGGATACCTAGCACATAGCAAGAGCTCAGTAAATCCAGGGTAGGCATCACGGGCCCATTTCTCAGAGGCATAAACTGAGGTCCAAGCAGTTGTGACTTGCCTGTTACTCCTAGTTACGCCCACAGGCAAGTGGCACTCAGGATTCAGTCCCACATCTACTTTAGCCAAGATCAGCAAGGCCAGCTTCCTGGAGTATATCTTGAGCCGATTTGGGGGAAAGAGACGATTCAGGGTGATCAGGAAAAGTGGGGGAGCCCATGTCCCAGATCCTGCCCCCGTGAGTTTAGGGGCCCCGGGACTGCCTCAGGCTCTGCGTCAGCAGTGGGCAAGGGGGCCTAGAAGGTGTCCCTGCCAGCTGGGGCCGAAACTGCCCAGAGGCCAGGTGGGCCCCCCTGCTAAGGCCAAGGCTGTGAAGCCTTCCCCAGCACACACCCCTCCAGGCTCTGTGGGGTCCCCTGGCCACCGCACCCCTTTGGCTCTTGTTCCTGATGCTTATGCAGTCAGGTCATGAGATGAGCTGCCATTTCTTGAGCACCTACTATGTACCAAGTGCTTTAGCAGAAAGAACTCATCTAATCCCCTGCATGCTCCCTCTTGGAGGTAGACACTTGCTGTGTTATTAATCCATTTTGCAGAAGGGGAAACTGAGACCCAGAGAGGTGAAGTCACTTTGCTAAGATCTCCCTGTTGGGGAGAGTGGCCAGGACCCAGTGCCTGGCCCCATCCCACTACAGGGAGCCAGAGAGGTAGAGTCTGGCTGGGTGCCCAGGAGGAAGAGGGAAGCAGGCTCCGGGACCAGCCAGCCAGCCAGTCCCTGTTGGAGCGGCTGCTGGAGAGAGAGATCCTAGTGTCTTGTGCAGTGGCCTCTGGGCTGCTGTGTGCCCTCAAACTGGAACTTCCCTTGTTTTTTAAAATACGTCATTTACAGGCTACCGCATGGGTGAGCCTGGGAAACGTGATGCTGAGTAAAAGAAGCCAGACACAGAGGGCTACATGGTGTAGGGGTCCATCTATATGACATGTCCAGAAGAGACAAATCCATCGAGACAGAAAGGAGATGAGGGGTTGCCAGGGGCGGGGGGAGGATGAGGAGTGACTGCTAATGGGTACCGGGTAATGAGAATGTTCTAGACGGATTCTGGTGATGGTTACACAACTGTGTGACTCTTCTCTAAGCCACTGAACTGTGCACTTTAAATGGGCGAATTGTATAGTATATGAATTATATCTCAATAAAACAGTTCTACAGAACAATAAAGCAGGAGTTCTCAAACTTGGGGAGCTCACGGACTGATACAATTAATAAAATAAACTGGGTACTGACAACAATGCTGCATGGTTTTCCCCTATGAAGCGGGGATGCTGTATCTGCGCTCTGCCCCTCTCCATCCCCATCGCTACGTGCGAATTCCAGAAATCACTGGAGGACACAGTTCCCCGGAGGAAGAGTAACAAGGCGAGATCTCATTAGGATATTCAGGGGTGGGCTGCAAATCCCTTTTATGGTAGAGAGCCCTGGAAGTTTTCCCCCTTTTTGCCTTTCTCCGTTAACTAACGCTTTAAACGTAGTGGCCCTGGTCCAGGGAAATAAAGGGGACAACGAAGTTTATCCTGCTTGCACTGCGCGGGCCCCACGGGCTCTCTGGGATGCTGTCAATTTCCAGGGTCCCTGGGGCAGGGAGCAATATATGTGCCAGACCCGGTCCTAATGGCACTTTAAATTAAGACAGGCCGTGACCTTGGACCTCTTGGCTCTGGTAGAGAGAAGGCACAAGGAATATGTTGGTTCAAGGGTCTGCTTTTTATTGGTCAGGCATTGTTGTAAATTTGTCCTTGAAGAGTGAGGAAAGGCTGCTCTCTGCTTCCATGTGATGGTCTGGCTGAGAACCTTTGCCCCCACCTACGATGATGCTAGTATGAGCTAATGCATATTCCCCACGCACGTGTGTCTGGCGTCCTCGCCCATGCACTAACAGTGACTGAGCCCTCTCAGGAGTCCACTGGCAGCTGCCGACAAACGCTGGAGAAGGGGGTAAAATCCTTTTACTTCCAACAAGAGTCAACGTGGTGGGAACAGCTGGACCAGAGGAGGGAGGGTGTCTGGCATACGATGGTGCCAGGGAACATGTGTTTCTGGGCCAGGCCCTGTTCTAGAGCTTTGGGATTTTATTAGTTATCGACTGCTGTGTAACAAAGGACTACACATAGGCAGCTCACAGCAAGACACCTATCACCGCACGCTCAGCGGGGGCCCCTGCTGCAGGTCAAGGCATCGGTGGGGCTTCGCTCTCACCTGGGAGATCGACTGGGGAAGGACCCAGCTGCAAGTTCATTGTTGGCAGAATCCATTTGTCTGTGGACCGAGGGCTGTTATGAACATTTAGGTGCGAGTTTTTGTGTGGACGTCTGTTTTCGGTTCTCTGGGGTATCTACCTAGGAGTGGAATTTTGGGGTCCTATGATGACTCTGTTTGCACCTTGATGAACTGCCAGGCCGTCTCCAAAGCAGCTGTACCAGTTTACAGTCCCACCAGCAGTGTATGAGGGTTTGCATCGTGTTTCAACACTTAATAATCATGAGAGTGCAGCTTTTAAAAATGGATTCCCAGGGCTTCCCTGGTGGCGCAGTGGTGGAGAGTCCGCCTGCCGATGCAGGGGACACGGGTTCGTGCCCCGGTCCGGGAAGATCCCACATGCCGCGGAGCGGCTGGGCCCGTGAGCCGTGGCTGCTGAGCCTGCGCGTCCGGAGCCTGTGCTCCGCAAGGGGAGAAGCCACAGCAGTGAGAGGCCCGCGTACCGCAGGGAGAAAAAAAAGGGGGAAAAAAAAAAAAGAAAACTTAAAAAAAAAAAAAAAAAAAAAAGGATTCCCAGCTTCCTCTTGAAAGATCAGAACTGGTGTGATGGGGCTGGTTTCCTTCCGTGTGGCCCCCACTGGTGCTGGGTGGGACTGGTGCTGTCCCCATACAGTCTCACCTACCAGTACCTTGTTTCCGGTTTACCCCCCTGGTCCCCGCAGAGATGTGTGTTTGAATCTCTTGTCCTTCCTGTGCCCCCCTCCCTTTTAAAGCCTGCTCCCTTTGAAAGCCTAGTTCAAATTCCACCTGCTCCAGGAAGCCTGCCTGGATTTTTCCAGCCCTTGGGGAGTTCTCCTATGATCAAACTCCTATAGACCTTGTCATCTGCACCCCCTCCCACCCAGTAGTATTCTCTTTTGCCATCTGCTGTTTTCTACTTAAAAGCCATGTTCCCTGGATGCTTTGTAACAGCAGAGTCTTCCCCCAGCTGCTTGAGTTCACATCCCGACACCTCCCCTTACTGTGGGGACTCAGGCCACTTTGTCTCTTCGTGTTTCCATGTTTTTGTTCAAGACAGGACTGTTGGGAGGATTAACCGTAGCACATAGTAGGTGCTCAGTAAATGGCATCCTCATGCCCACAAGCTCATCATCCAGGGAACCATCCCCACCCCCATGAGGCATCCCCCCCGGCCACTTTCCCCAGCAGGACCCCAGAGTGGGCCTCACCCCACTCCGCTTTCCACCAGCGCATGGGCAGGGTCAAGGCCAGGGCACAATGCCACCCTCCGCCACTCCCTGCCAGACTGCCCCGGGGGGTTTGCAAGAATGCTGCCTGCTTTGATGAGGTGCCATCCCATAGACAGTCCCTGGGGTTGGCTGGACTAACAGGGGGACACAGCAGCCCTACATCTGACAAAGAGTTTCCCGAAGTGATGTTGGCAAGGTTGCCAGAGCAGCTAAAAGCCTGCGGGGCGGGGTCTGTACAGGGGCTGCAGGCTCCCCCCCATGCTGAGAGGCCCCCGGCCCTAAGCGAGCCAGCGAGTGCATGAAGTGTGCTGGGCCCAGGCGCCGCCCTCTCCTGGCTCCAGCCTAAGCCGCCAGCACCCCTGTGGGATTCACGGGGGCTGCAGTCTGGGCAGTGTCACCATATGGATCCCATAAATTAAAGCGTTCCCAGAAACAAACGGTAAATTTATCCGTCTCTCGCATGTGGAGCTGCTGGAGCCTGGATGGAGCGCCATCCGTCTCTCTCCGGTACTTTGGTTTTATAGCCCTAATCCCTGGAAAAACAGGGTCAAACGTGAAGTTGCTTTTCGACGGCCACGCGGCCCTGAAGCTCGTAATCGGGGCGTGGGGCGTCGCCGGTCCCCGGGACCGGCCCCCGGGGAACTGCTGTTGTTCAGACCCTGGAACCCTGGCAGGGGCTTCCCCATGACCTGGAGCCCAGGATGCTCAACTGGGTTGACCCTGCCTTGGCAGCTCTGTGACCTCAGGCTCCCCCTACCCCTCCCTGAGCCTCAGTTTCCCCAGCTGTGGAAAGGGGGGGGTGGGGTGACCGGGATAGTCACATTCATAGAGACAGAAAGTAGGGTGGTGGGTGCCAGGGCCTCGGGGAGGGAGTACGGAGCGTTAGTGTTAGTGTTTAATGAGTATGGAATTTCCATTTGGGTTGATGAGAAAGTTCTAGAAATGGATCCAGGGGATGGTTGCACATTGTGTTTGGACTTCATGCCACTGAGTTGTACACTTAAAAATGGTCAAGATGGTAATGTATATTTTACTACAATTTTTTTTTTGAATATAGAAAAAGCGGGGGAGGTGACTGCCCTGTGGGGTGAACTGAAGATTAACTAGGTTAATGATTATAGTTGCAACTAACTCATAGGTAGTTATTACAAACTTCCGTGCAGAGAATAGGGGCTTGGGTAGTGATGGGACCTGGGAGTGAATCCTCAGTGTCCGGTGATCAGCCTGGCGTCCACCAGGCTGCTGGGCAGGTTTGCTGGGCGAGGTACTTACTGGTACTGACTCACACTGGCAATCTGGGGACCAGCTCTGCTGCTGCCCCAAGTCAGCCACGCTGAATCCCTGATGACAAAGCCAGACCATCATGGGGGAGGGGTGGTACCCAGGGGGCCCACCCCTAGGGCACCTCCTGGCAGGCGTGACCAAGACTCACCATGTCCCCTCCTCCCCCCCGTCCTTCCAGGTCACCTCTGCATCTCTCGAGGCATCGACGGCCGTCCACCCTCCCTCCCGGGAGCCCGAGCCTCGGCCAGGCGCCCCAGCGGAGAGCCTGCCCAGGGGCCCCAGGACCGCCCAGGAGCAGGGGCCAGCCCGGTGTCAGCAGAGCAGCCTGGACGGGGCCGGACCGGACCTCATGGGCACAGGTAGGTGCCAGCTTTTTACTGTCTCTTGAGTACTGGAGCGGATCAGCCTGCCCCCCGGCAGCGAGGGAGCGCCCAGAGAAAGTTCCGGCGCAGACTCCCATCCCACGGTCGCCACGTTCTAGGGGAAAGCCAGGAGGCTGGGTCTCCCGGACTTGAGTTTGATTTTCTTCGCCTGCTTCTTGACACTCTCTCATGGTTGATTCACAAATGGCCTTTGTTGGGTTGTTGTTGTCGGTTTTTTTTCATCTCTACGTTCCATTGTGTTCATTTGTGCATTTAAAAAGTAATGGATCCCCGTGAACCGCCCCCCAACCCAGCCCTAGGGTGCTTCATCTACCTGGATGCCTCGGCGCCCCCAGAGGGACCCGCCAGATCGCATTTGCTTTTTCCGTCGCACCTGTGTTTGCCTGAATCGCTTGGTGTCCTGGGAGTGTGAGCTTTGTCTCCTGGGCCCGGCTCAGCGCTGCAAGGTCCTTCTGTTGTCACAGCTGCTGCAGTGCTTGGTTTCACCGTCATGTGCGACGGGAGGGTGGGCCCGCCCGGTGTGTGTGCCCGCACTCCCTCCCGCCTTGTGGATGTGCCACACGTGTCCCGGCGCGTGGCTCTCGGCGTAACCTCATTTAGGCCAGAGGGAACGAGGGGGTCCAGCCGGGGAAGATGCTGACCAGCGTTCACCTGCGTGGGCGTTCATTCTCACCCCCTTCAGCCTCGGAGACCCCGTCCGTGCATCTCGGCCCCGTTGGACACGTCACTTTCCCCATTGGCGGAGAGGCAGCTCCCTCGTGGGTTGTTGGGCCTGAGTGTGGAGTCCCGAGGCGTTTATCGTGGGGCACGTGGGCCCTGGGCTGGGAACGGTGAGTGGACACCTGCGTTCTTACCTAGGGAGGGGCGTGGAACAGCCCCTTAGGCCAAGAGCCCTCAGAGTGAGTCCCTGTGTGTGTCCTGCCCCTAAGAGGGGGCAGGTCTCAAGACCGCCCCCCAGCCCAGGCCTCCCTGTTGCTGGGCCACTGCGGGGGCAGCTGGCGGAAAACACTGCTTGTTAGTGAGAGAGCCGGAGCGGGCAGGTTGGGGGAGCCGGCGCATGGTCATCTGGGCATCCGTCTCCAGGACAGCCCCAGTACCCACCTTTCTCTCTGCGATGTGGACTCGGCGAGGGAAGGGGCTGGCTGACCAGGGGCTGATGGGCCACTCAGCCCTCTGAGGGGCTTCCAGACCCTGGCTTTTGGGGTCGGAGTGTCAGGCAGCAAAGGGGACATGCAGGTGGTGGGCAGGGAAACCCCCAGCATTCCCTGAGCCTGGGACAAGTGTCTTCTTGCAGTGTGCCTCAATTTCCTCATCTGAGGAATGGGAAGGAAGGCCAGTGGAAGTGCCTGGCTCGCAGGCAGGTGTAAGAATTAAAGTAACCAGGACAGGAGCGCACTCAGTGCAGGTCCTGGCCCCCCCGCCCCCATGAGTGCCTCAGCTCTGGGTCATAACCTGCAAAACCGTGACCCTCGGGGACCCTCCTCTCCCGTGGTTGGCATGCACGAGCCCCTGCCCCCTGCCCTGGGGCCGCCCCAGGGCAGAGTGCAGGGGCACAAGACCCACGTCTGCCAGCTGCTCTCTGTCAGGCTGTGGCCCTGCCTGGGGGGGAATGGGGGGGCCCAGCTCACAGCTGGAGACCCGCCAGGAGCGCCATCCCTTGGTCAACCCCTCCCAGGGAGGCCGCTCCTGCTGCTACTTGGGAACGTGACAGTGACTAATGGTTTATTACACACCTGCCACCTCTCATCGGGCAGGCGCGCACAGCCCCCCGGGTCCAGCTGTGCAGTGCCAGCTGGACGGCGGGGCGGGCGCAGGGGGCGAGCACTTATAGACACATGGACAGACAGGCACAGGGACACGCGGGGACAAGCGCAGACCTGGCAGACGCACCAGACATGAGGGTACACGTGCAGACACACACACACAGGCACTAGACGCTCTTACACGTGCACATAAGGACACATCGCAGACACACACCTGGGAACGCATATCCGTATGCACACGTGTCCCCCACACACTCGCAGCCCTGTCACTCCCTCTCTCCAGAGCTCTGAGCCCCTCCCCGTCTCCCCGCTGTCTCTCCCGCTCCCTGCATGGTGGCATCCACCCCAATGGTGCCTTTCCCAGAGGACGGGGCGGCCGTGGGCAGGTCGGGGGCTGCATCTGTTGCCTTGGGGGGGACAGCTTTCCATTGCCATCCGTTTCTGAGCCCCAGTTTCCTGCAGACATCTTCGCCAGGGGAAGGAAGCTGTCACACCGGCAGTCCTGGTGTGCCGGGCTGGGGAGCAGGGCCACGTGCCCCCAGGGATACGCACGGCCAACCCACCTCAGTTTCTCCCAGAGGAGGAGGTTGTATCACTGATCCTCAGGCGCCGCACTGGGAGGGCCCACCTGGGGAGTGGTCACCTGCTGGCTGCAGGGGAAGCGGGGACCCCCAACGGCTGGCATCCCTCATCCCTCTGGCAGGCCAGGCACGGACCTTGGACTGACCCAAGCGGGTGGGGGAAGGGTACCATCCGAACCTCACCACGAGGCAGCCTTCCCTTGTAGGCGGCAAGCCCCCAGGCCCAGCTCTTTCCAATATTCTTAAGCCTTTAGTCAAAGGGAGGTCCATTTCTCATGTGCCACTCGCAGGCGGTATAAAATCCGGCAAGAGGACACTTGCAATTCATCACTAGCTGATGGGGACAGGCATTCCTGAGCAACGATCTCTGTGCCGTCGCAGGCTCCTTGGGAGAGAAGCAGCACCATCTGGTGATAAGTGAGGGTGTGGCTGGTGCCCTAGACCCAAGTCCAAGTTTCCACGTCTCAGAGCTGCCACTTCCCGGCCATGGAGCCCTCTGCAAGGTTCAGAATCTTCTGGAAGCTTAGCTGCTCCAGCTGCTGAGTAGGCGTGAAATTGTAACAATGAAATCTTCTTTGTAGCATATTATCGGTGATATGGGAGGAACGCCAAGGGGGGCACCTGGGCTGCAGGGCAAGGCTGTGCAGACTGCACACTGCACAATTCCAGGGGGCGCCATTCCTCTTGTTGCCTCTGTGCGCGTGCTCCCTGCCTGGCCGTCGGGGCTGCCATGTTGCACTGCTGAGCAGTGGCCCTATGGTTCTGCTGCATGGGCCCTGGGTGTCCTTTCTGAGCTGTGGAACAGCTTCTGAAATGGTAAATAATATAGAGCTAGTGGGAGCCACAGACCCCACTGATGGGTTTGGGATGGGGTCACAGAAAGCCCGGCAGAGACTGACTCTCCGAGCATCACGGCTGTGTTCCTGGGCGCCTCCCTTTCTCCCCTGCCATGTTGGAGTGCTGGGCTGGGCCGGCCCTGTTGGGGGCGGCCTGTGGGTTCCCTCTGTCCTAATAGCCGCTGACCTGCTCCCACCCAGAAAGCCTCCATTCTCATTTGTACTTATTCCAGGGTTGGGGGGACCACTGGTCCAGAGGAGTGGGGCTGGCGGGGGGGGGTGGGAGCCAATATTGGAGACACCGTGCACCTTTCCATCTGCCTTCTGGGCCGGACCAGAAGATCCCTCGCTCCTGTCACGGCCACCGCAGTGGCTGCCTTGGAAGAGTTCAGGGTTAGTTCCTGCTGCTGCTGTAATAGGTCATCACCAAGTCGGTGGTTTAAAACAATACATATTTAGTAGCTTACACTTCCAGAGGCCGGAAGTCCAATATGGGTCTGGCTGGGCTAAAATCAAGACGTGGGCAGGGCTGCGTTCTCCCTGGAGACTGTTAGGCAGCATCAGGTTGTCCAGCTTCTGGAGGCGCCCACACTCCTTGGCTCGTGTCTCCCTCCTTCATCTTCAGAGCCAGGAACCTTGCGTCTCGCCGCCCTGCCCCTGTGGTCACAGCTCCTCCGACTCTGTCCCGCCCCCTCCTCCACACATAAGGACCTGTGATTACAGGGGCCCGCTGGACAGTCCAAGGTACCCTGTCATCTCAAGGTCAGCTGATGAGCAAACTTCATTCCCCTTTGCCGTGTGAGGGGGCGTATACTCACAAGGTTCCAGGGATTAGGACGTGGATGCCTTTAAGGGCCACTATCCTGCTGACCACTTTAAAGTCCCTTGTAAAAGCAGTTTATGAGTCAGGGCAACCATTGACGGGTGTTGTACAGGTAACCCCGAGCCCATTGTGAGTGACACAGGGTCCCAGGTTCCCTTTAGCTCGTGGCTTCCAGAGTTTCCTGATTCCAGCCCTAGCAGACACGGAGAAGAGAACACGAGAAAGCCACTAGGACATTCACCCTTGGCCTTGAGGTGACCCGTGTCCTCCCACTGGCCCCAAAGATGGAAGGGAGCTAGGCAGTGACAGCTGTCCACTGCAGCAGGGCCCGGGCACGATGGAGAGTCAGCTGGCCATCTCTGCCCCGGCTGCCTATCCCCCTGGGCGGTTCATCCACGGCTCCGTGAGCTCCAAGAACGTGGGTCTGAGTCTGCCCTGCTGCACCTGGACGCCCTCCCCTGGTCCCTGTGTGCTTTGGGGGAAGGGTTGGGCATCCTCATCCCCTGGCAGGTGTGGGAACGTGAGGCCCAGTCCCTTGGCTCCCTGCAAAAGACTAGCTTCCCCTCCAGGGCTCCCCTGGACCAGGCTGAGGCTTTACCTGGAGTGGCCTTGGCTTGCTTTCTCTGCTTCCTTATCCTGTCCCATCCCTTCTCCCTGGGTGCTGTGCCTTATAAATCACTCTTGCCCACATTCTTGTCTGCTTCTGACAAACCACCTGGGATGGCACATTTCCCAGGGCCGTCTGCTCAGCCTTGTCTGCAAGCTACACGGCACATGCGTGCACCGGCCCCCAGTGTAACCGGCCTCTGCCCGGGCTCCCCAGCCCCATGGATATGGGGGAATTTACCGCAGGTGCTGTGGCTCGACCAGCTCTCCCAGGAAGGGGCACCCCAGGAGCCAAGCCAAGAGCACGGAGAACCAGGCAGCTTCCCGGGAGCTGAGCCGCTCAGGCCCAGGCTGAGTTCTTGGAGCCTGGGGGCCACACCTGGAAGATGTGATCTGACAGCCACGAGGACATAGCTGTAAGAGTTGCCTGGACCTTGAGTGATCATAGGTACCAACGTCCGTCCTGGGGCTACTGGGGTTTTTCCTTCTCTTTCCCTTTCTAGCCACGTGTGTAAATCAAATCAGTGTTTGCTGGGCGTGGACATCTTCTAAGCTTTCGGATCCAGACTGGCACTCCCTAAATTCAAATCCTGCCTCTGCTCCTTCCGAGCTTCCGGTTTTAGGCAGACAACCTCTCTGTGCCTTGGTTTCCCCCTCGATTGCTGTGAGATCCAAGAGTCGATCCACATCCATTGCTGAGCACCGTGCCTGGCACACAGGGACACGGGAGCTGGCCCTGGCCCTGCGAGGAGAGCGAGGTGGTGACCACCAGGGTCCTGGCCCTGCACGGCTTTTGTGTCTCCTTTGTTGGGAGAATGGGCTCCCGGCCAGCGGGGTTGGATCTCCATGGCCAGGAAGGCAGGGCTCTCCACTTGGGTACTGGCTCAGGCCCCGAGACGTCTTTGGCAGGTCTCACCTGGAGCGCTGCTGGTGCTGAGTGCTTTGGCGGGTGGCGCTGGGTGGACTCCTGTGCCCGAGGCCAAGCGGCAGCTGCTCAGAGAACGCAGGGGCCGCCGGGCTTGGCTGCAGCTCATCCTGGCTTGATGGAAGGGGGCTTTGTGCAGTGGAAGTGTCTCCGTGCTCCCGTCACCCCCCCCTCTCTTCCCTTGTACATCTCCAGCCAAGCTGGGATCCAGAGTCTGTTTTTTCTCCAACTAGCGACTGTTTATCTTCTCGGGAACTTCTTGTAATGCCAGGAGCACGGAGCTTGCAAGTCTGGGCAGGAGGTGGAGAAGCCCAGGCAGCCCCAGAGGCTCCAGGCTTGTAAGTCGATCTCTCCCCAGGAGCCTCTGAATATTTAGCGGGACTCACCGTGCTGGGCCTGAAGCCCCTTCCCTCGTCTCTCCTCCGATTGCCAGGGTCTGGTCCCTTGGCTGGTGTGTGGCTCTGTGTGTCTGTCTGACTGACTCAGGTGTCTGTGACATGAAAAAGAAAAGAGCACTTGGGCAATTTAAGAAACTGAGTGTTGACTCCAACGAAGTTCAGAACGGCTGGAGATGTACAAGGGAAGTGGGGGGCGGTGACGGGAGCACGGAGACACTTCCACTGCACACAGATAAAAGCAGCTCTTTAGACCTGGCAAAATTGCTGTCAGGTGGGTCTGTTGGCCCCGAACTCTTAATTTCTTTCCATTGAGTTTGTGATTAAGACTTCAGGTAGGGGGCTTCCCTGGCGGTCTAGTGGTTAGGACTCCGTGCTTCCACTGCAGGGGGCACGGGTTTGATCCCTGGTCGGTGAACTAGGATCCCGCGTGCCAAAAAAATAAATAAAATACAATAAAATAAAAATTTCAGGTAGAAGAAAAGAGATCAGCTGAGCCATAGAAATGACTGTTCCGGGGCTCAGGATGGGGTGTCCCGGGGGCAGTGTTCGGGACCCCAGGGAGTAAAGCCAGCACAGACCCCCCTTCCAAGGGCTACTGCACTTGGGGCCCACCTGTCTGTCATCTCTGCCGTGGCCTCCACCCGCCCACCACCCTGCTTTTCCCTTGACCGGGTTCAAGCTGGTAGATAAGCTGGCACTTGGGGAACCTTGGCTCTCCTGGTTTAGCACCACAGAGATTTGACTCGCTAGAAGAGCATCATTTGTAAGACTCTCCCTGTGTCCACGCCAACTCTCACCTGTAACCTTCTATTTAGAGCAGAAACCATTTGACATTGGGCATCTCCCAGAAGATCTTTGCTTGCGTCTTCACCGTGGTTGCCTGTTGGCTCATCCGTCTTCACCACTACACGGCTGTTCCCGTGGGGGCATTTGTTCACAGGTATTTGTTGAGCACCTACTATGTGCCAAAGACTGTGCTAGGCAGCATGTGTGATGCCAGGCGGTGACAGGTGCCGTGAAGCAAAACAGGGACGGAGAACACAGAGATGAGGGTTGTGACTGTAGGCGGGCTGGTCCCAGAGGCCTGGCATTAGGCAGAGAGTTCCAGGCCAGGGGAAGCGCAAGTGCAAAGGCTCCGAGGCAGCCCACCTGCCCTCTTCATGAAGGCAGGGACCATATTTTACTACCCTCTTTATATCTTTCCAGCACCTGGCCCAGTGCACATAATAGGTGCTCAGTCGATGTTTGTTAAGTGAATTCGAGTTTTAAGTCAGCTGGTGCTGGGGGACTGGATGAGGGGAAGGTAACGAAAAAATGAGTCTCTTGTAAACATCGGGGGCGTGCATTTACCCGAGCTTCCTGGGCCGAGGGCTGATGTCCCGAGCAGGTCCTTACTCCATTCTGGAACTTTTCTTCCCTCTCCAGGGCTTTGCTCTAAAGTATAAAATTTCAGCAACCCCGGGCTGCTTGCTTTTCCCCCGAGGTTTCCCAGTGTGATCATGTTGGGGTCAAGGACACTTCAAGGTCACCTGCGGGTGATTGGTCCTTTCTCCCCCTCGGACTTGGCTGACGCTTGGGGAGGGGGCTGTGAGCTCCCTGGATCAAACACAGAGAAGAGCATTTACTGAGCAACTGTTGTATGTCAGGTGCTGTGAGTCAGGGAACGGTTGTCTTCCTAGCTGTACTCGTTTCCTGTTGCTGCTGTAACAGACCCCCACCAACTTGGCAGTTTAAAGCAACACAAGTTTATTACCTTACAGTCTGGAGATCAGAGATCTGACACAGGTCTCACCGGGCTAGAATCAGGGTGTCGCAGGGCCGGCTCCTTCTGGAGGCTCCAGGGGAGAATGTTTCCTTCCTTTTCCCGCTTCCAGAGGCGCCCACATTCCTTGGCTTGTGGTCCCACATCCCTCCAAACCTCTTCCTTCTGTCATCACATCTCCCCCCTCCCACCCCTGCCTCCCTCTTACGAGGACCCTTGTGCTTGCACTGGGCCCGCGGGGCTGATCTCCCATCTCAGGGTCCGCAACTTAATCACGTCCGCAAGTCCCTTTTGTTCTGTAAAGTGAGACATCCGCAGGTTCCAGAGATTAGGACATGGCCGACTTTGGGGACCATTATTTGACCTCCACACCCGTCATTCTTGCTGGGCTGAGCTGGCCACCTGCGGCCCCTGGGTGGTGGAGTCTGTGCCCACGGCTGAAGAACAGGCAGGCTGGTGAGGACTGCACGGCGATAGAGGAGTTTCCTGAGCGCTGATTCTGCACCGGGCACCGTTGTGTGTGCTGGGACTGAACCCTCTGGCCTTGTGGCCATGCTGCTGGGGGACCTGACACAGCTGGTTCAGCCCCAGCAGGTGTGCTCTGGGTCACCCTGGGTCAGTTTCCTCCCGTAGAACATGAGGGTCATGATAGAACCTTTCCCCCGGGCTCTTGCATGAAGATGACCTCAGTTAACGAGAACACCGTTTAGAATGGAGATGGGGGACCTCCGGGGGGTCCCCACGCCACCCTGGCTGGGAGGGGCTGGATTCTCACCCATCCCAGGAGCTTCTGGGTGCAGTTTGGTGTTTGCCCAGGAGGTGACACAACAGAGCACTGGAAACACGGCCTAAGCCGCAGCCCTCAGGCTGCCCCCAGCCCCACTTCCCATGCCTGCTGCCCATCCTAGGTACAAGGAAGGGGATTGACCCCAGAGACCGGACAAGGCTCTGTCCCCTCCCCTCCCCTCCCCTCTCACTACTGCGCCCCAGCAAGCAGCCTGTGGGCCCACCTTCGGGTCCTTGGGTGACCCTTTGGGCCCGGCCTGAGCCCCAAGGCGGTCGTGGTCCCCACTCCCAGCAAATGTCCAGCCCTTCTGTCCCCAAATACTCCAAGATGGGCTCTAACAAGGACAGAGCGGCAGACAAAGCACAGTGTCGCTGGGAGGGCTGCAGGGAGAAGGCAGCACTTGCACTGGGCATCTGGACCCTTGTGGGGAGGAGAGGAGAATCTGATGACAACAGGCTCCTTCCTCCCCTTCCCCCTCCATCCTTCCTTCCTTCTCCCCGCAAGTCTCCCACGGGAGCTTCTCTATAGGTCACCAGAGACCGCGGCCCACGCCCCCAGCTCCCCTGTGCCCTTCCTCCAGCCTGAGCTGAGCCGTCCTTGGCCCTTTCCCTGCAGGAATGCCCCCACGGGGGTGGCTCCTGCTGCCTGGAGGGCATCACGGCAGCTACGGCGACTTGGCACACGGTTAGAGGCCCGGCACCCGGCACGTAGTAGGTGCCCAGTACAGACTGTTGAATGATGGTGTGACTCAGCAAGGGTGACCTTGGTGGGGGTGTGACCCCCTTTGGGATCTTGAGGCTCCTCTGCTGCCCAGGGCATCGGTCTCCCATGTGCAATAAATCCCTTGGACCCCCTGGGTCCTGCGGGAGGAGAGCAGCTCAGGGAAGGCAGGAAGTGGCCGCCACCCTCCGGAGCGCGGCTCCTGCCTACAGCTGGCGGGGCGTGTGCCAGGCCGGGAGGGGGGAAG
>RJWK010052205.1:0-15708 GCA_004363435.1 Platanista minor | reverse complement strand
CGGACGCGCAGGCTCAGCGGCCATGGTTCCCGGGCCCAGCCGCTCGTCGGCATGTGGGATCCTCCCGGACCAGGGCACGAACCCGTGTCCCCTGCATCGGCAGGCGGACCCTCAACCACTGTGCCACCAGGGAAGCCCCCTAGTTGGCCATTTTTTAAGCTCAAATAGCAAATTCCTAATTCCCTCTCATTCCAAAAAGCATCATGTGATATCAACTCCCTTGTTTTCTTTACAGTGACTGCTTGGATGAAAGTTCCTATGTGACAGCCTCCAACACTCAAGCACCGTCAACTGATTCCTCCAAAGGTATGCAGATTCCCTAAGAAGCACTTAGAATAAGTCAGAATCACATCTATTAATGACTAAAACTGTAAGATCTCATTGAATATTGCAGTGTTATTACTAATTTAAATTTAAAGTTCAGAGCAAAGGAAAAATATTTATGCATTCCTGCAGAAAAATGAGTTGTCTGTTCTGTGTTAAAACTTTTGGCAAGCTCAGGAAGGAAAAAAAAAATCTACAAAGTATTATGAGAATCATAAACACTTTTTAAATTTTAAAAAGAAAAATATTTTCATTTGTGCACAACACTTAATACATTTTATTAAATAAAATGCATTTCATTTAGAATGCAAAAGTTACTTTTGAAAGTTTAAATTTGATGGACTGTATCAGTCAATACCTAATTTAGAAGCATAAGTTAAACAACCAATTTTAGATGAATATTTGAAACACTAACTTTTGCCCTCTTTGTTCCATTTTTATCTTTAGACCCTACCAGAGCCCGAAAAATCAAGACAATTGTGCAGGAAGTGGTGAATGGTGAGGTGGTCTCCTCCCAAGTTCAGGAAATTGAAGAACTAATATAAAATTTCACAAGATCTGCCCCATGATTGGTTCCTTAGGAACAAGAAATTTACAAGTAGAAATTATTCCTTTTAGAGTAAGATGATACATTAGTTCAATCTCGATCTCTGTTTGTTTTATTTTCTTGGGATTCCCTATCACTTTGAGCCTTTTTTTGGCCTTCTGAAACAAAATTTCATTACAAATAGTTGTGGAAATGTTGGTCTTTATAACAAATCAAAATTGCCTTACATCTTTCTGGACCTAGAGTAGTCTTTTAATAAACTTTCTTCTAGTGACCTGGAACATATTTTTAATCACCGGACTTTGATCAAGCAGCATCGTTTTTAAAAAGTTAATCTTAATAAAAGATGAACATTTAATAATGTGAAGTGTGGACCTCCTTGACTCCAACAATAGTGTCAAGGGTGTAGAGAGAGGTTTGTGAAATACTAATGAGTAGTAGATAAACACTGAGATAAAGATGTTAAAGTGGGAGGTTAAGTTAAGAAGATTCTTTGAGAAGTTCTTTCCTTTTTACATCAGCCCATCAAGGTTACAAAAGAAAATTGTATTGTTCACTACACAGGATAACATTTGTCCTGTTCTTTTTCTAGCACTTTCTTTCATTCAATCAAGAAACACTTATGAACTCCCATAGTGTGCTCAACTCAAGCCTCGAAGGTGAATAAAGATATGGTCCTTGCCTGGAGGAGTTCCCAACTGAGGGCAGAGATAGACATCTACTGGGAACAGTGATACAGTGAGATAGGGTGGATAGAAGTTCAAAGGACGCTTGGAGGAAGAAATATTTGTGAGGAGGCAACCAAATGCTTCATACAGAAACCAACCAGGCAGAGAAGGGAGAAAGGGAACAGAGGAAGCACATAAGAAAGGACACAGGGGCGTAAACAAACACTGCTTTGATGGCCTTTCTCCTATTGGGCACCGGCAAGGCCCAGGGTGGGGTTTCTATTGGGGTGGGGCAGACCCACAAGTCAATAACAGATGTCTTGTTCTGGGTTGGGGCAGAAGGTGGCCAAAGTCTAAGCCTGAGTAGACTGTGGTTCAATCTGGGTTGCCAAATTCAAAACCCTGAAAGGAAAACGACAGCAAAGATTTAACAATTAAGAGCCTGATCTCTGAAGCCAGACTGGGTTCAAATTCTGACCCTAATACTTAATAGCAAGTAACTCAACCTCTGGCCTGCTTCTGTTTCCTGATCTTTAAAGTGGGGTGAGTTTGTGAAGATTAAATGAGGTAACATACATAAAACAGTAGGAATAGTCCCTGGCACTTAGAAGTACTCAATATTTGTGTCCTATTAGTATTTACTGTGTGTAACCAAAATGTTATGGAGAGGGCTTCCCCGGTGGCGCCGTGGTTGAGTCCGCCTGCCGATGCAGGGGACGCGGGTTCGTGCCCCGGTCCGGGAAGATCCCACATGCCGCGGAGCGGCTGGGCCGGTGAGCCATGGCCGCTGAGCCTGCGCGTCCGGAGCCTGTGCCCCTCAATGGGAGAGGCCACAACAGTGAGAGGCCCGCGTACCGCAAAAAAAAAAAAAAAAAAAAAGTTACGGAGAAACCAGGGGAACTGATGGGCAAGGAGCGTCAAAGAGAGTCAGGCAAGCCTGGAGGCGTTCCAGCACTGGGTGCAAAAGCCCACAGAAGATTATTATGTCATTTTCAGCTGACTTGCTTCCATATGCAGCTTTCTGAAGTCACACTTCTTTTTAAATTTGCTAGTGATCTCAGATGCTCCATTCATCTTACTTTATTATGCATGGCAATTCAGCTCTCTGTCTAGACCTCACCTTCCAGAACTAATGCTAGGAGAACCTTACCTTTCAGACCTAAAGAGATTATCAAGGTCTTTTCCTGCACAAGCGCCATAGCCCCCAAGTAATAAATGATGTCACTTCCTGGTACTCAAAAGTGGCTGCAAATAGTTAACTGCTTTAAACAGCATCTGTTTTCCTTACAACTACGTCTGAATTGTGTGAAACTCCAAGGAGAAAGGGATTTTGCACAGGTATAAATTCGGTGGTCATTTCTTAGCTATTATCCTAGTTTCTCAGCCTTCCCTTCTTTTGGGAATATTTTCTCTACTGGGCTCCCCAAAGCATCACCTCACTGGAAGCTTTTTCTCAGACTCTTCTTTGTGACTTCTGAATGTTGACTTCATCCTATTGTCTTCTCTCTCTACACTCACTCCCTAGGCGGCCTCATCTAATCCCATGGCTTTAAAGTAACCATCTATGGATGGATGTTACCTAGACTCATTGTGGTGACCATTTCCCAATGTATACAAATATTAAATCATTATGTTGTCTAACCAACACTATTAATATAATGTTATATGTCAATTAGACCTCAATGAAATAAAGTAACCACTCCTTGTGGTAACCTCCAAGATGGTCCCAATGAGCCTCACCTCCTGGTACTCATGCCCCTGAGCATTGGTCCTTCCCACAATGAGTAAAGCAGACCTATTGAAGGAATGACAGTGTGTGATTTCCAAGGTTAGGTCACAAAAGCATTTCTGTCTGGCTTGGTCTCTTGGATTGCTCATTCTGGGGGAAATTGGCTGCCCTTAAGTTATACTGTGGGAGAAAATTTTATTTTAAAAAAATCAGTGATTTCACAAAATTTCCCACTGAAGAACCAATAGCTAGCACCTCCTGGAATAGCCAGCAAGTTAAAAATCACAATCCTATGGGCTTCCCTGGTGGCGCAGTGGTTGAGAGTCCACCTGCCCATGCAGGGGACACGAGTTCGTGTCCTGGTCCGGGAAGATCCCGCATGCCGCGGAGTGGTTGGGCCCGTGAGCCATGGCTGCTGAGCCTGTGCATCCGGAGCCTGTGCTCCCTCCGCAGCGGGAGAGGCCACAACAGTGAGAGACCCGCACACCGCAAAAAAAAAAAAAAAAAAAAAAAAAAAAAAAAAAAAAAAAAAAAATCACAATCCTATTCTGATAAAATCTTAGAATATTCTACAGTCTTCAGTTGGCAAAGGAAGCATTAGATTTCTTATTATTTAAGTTCTCTTTACCCTACTCTCACTGCCAAGAAAGGCAGTTAGCATAGAATCCTTATCGTGAAAGTCTAGGCCTCATTCACGATACCACAAGCCCTAATTCAACACAGATGTGAAAGGTCCTTTCGGACTCAGCAATTAATGAATTATAGAAATGAGAGGTCTGTCTTAAAGGAAAATAACTCATAAGAAAAAACCCAGGTACAGGATCAGAAAACAAAGACAAGCATATCATTATGATTATTTTAAAATCTAAAATTTTATTAATTTAAATTTTAACTTTTATATGCATTTATTGTGCGTGTAGGCTAGAGAAAGTTCTGGAAAATACTGTATATACTAAATTGTTAGAGTGGTTATCTCTTAGAAATTAATCAAGGTGCTTAACGAATGTTTTTTCTTTTGTACATTTTTTAAATGCTTAACAAACAGTATATGCAACTCTGACAATTAGAGGGAAAATGAATTTTAGTTATCCAGAACAAATGGGTTTGCAAGTAGGTCACAGTAAAAAGGGAACCATCTAGAAAATCACGCATTGCCAAAGCAGTCAAATCTTCAGGTTTTGTAAGAGTGCCACCTACTGGAATCTCAGGATACGAACCTTAAAAAAAATTAATCCTGCTTTTTAAGCCACTTGAGATATGCTGGATACTACAAAATGGGTTTGGGATTTGTTTGCTTGTTTGTTTGTTTTAAGAAAGAGAGAAAGAAAAGAGGAGAAAAAAGCAAACCTGTTTAAAAGTGTCAACTTAATAAATTAACACTTTCTTATTTAAACAAGTGGTATTAGTTTCCAGAAAGTCCACCAGTAAAGAGGCAAGTTCTATAAGGTATAAAGTAAAAAAGAAAGCTAGTAGTTATTTACAGTGTAGAGAACCAGACAGCCAGTCTGAACTACCTAGTCTTTTAAAAATATACTCAAACATCAAATGAAAAAAATGTATTCATATACCTAAGTAAATGGCTTTTTAATGGGGTAGTAAATGTTTCTTAAATCTTGGTACTGGATCTAAGATTAAAATGTCATTGTTTCATATTAGTATCATAAACTCAATATCAAACTAAAAACCATTAGTATCCTAATTAAATGTATCCTCTCCATCACTACAACTTTTTAATAAAAGCTATGGCTGCAACATTCATCAACATATTTATAAAAGGATTTTTTTATGACCAGAATTCACAGTTGAAAAATAATCACCTGGTGAATAGATATATTATGGTACATCCATCCGAGAGAATACAACCTACCCATAAATAAGGATGTACACAAAAACAGCATGGATGAATTTCAAGACCATTATGCTGAACAAAAGAAGCTAGACCTAAAAGAATATATACTGTATGACTCCATTTATAGGAAACTCTGGGGGGAAAAAAATCTAATCCACAGTGACATAAAACAGATCAGTGGGGACTTCTCTGGTGGTCCAGTGGTTAAGAATCCACCTTCTAATGAAGGGGACTCGGGTTCGATCCCTGGTGGGGGAGCTAAGATCCCACATGCCGGGGGGCAACTAAGCCTGCGAGCTCTGGAGCCCCTGCGCAATAACTAGAGAGAAGCCCGCCCACGCGCTCTGAAGCCAGTGTACCACAGCTAGAGAGAAGCCTGCAGGTCGCAATGAAAGATCCCGCATGCCACAACGAAGATCCGCGTGCCACAACTAAGACCTGACCAGCCAAATTAAAAAATAAATTAAAAAAATGAAAAAACAGATCAGTGGTGGTGGTTCAGTGGTAAAGACTCCACACTTCCAATGCCGGGGGGAAGGTTCTGATCCCTGGTCCGGGAACTAAGATCCTGCATGTCGCGTGGCCAAAAAAAAAAAAAAAAAAAAGAAAACAAACAAACAAACAAGAAAACAGATCAGTGGTTGTCTGGGCTGAAATGGTTGGTGAAGTGGGGGTTAACTGGTTAACTAGGAAGGGTCACAAGAAAACATTTAAGATTAATGGAAATGTTCTGTATCTTGATTATGGTGATGGTATATGCATTAGTCAAAATTCTTCAGACTGTACAATTAAAATGGGTACCTTTTATTGTATGTAAATCATATTTCAAAGTTGATTTTTAAATAATAATAGTAATTTAATAGTCTGTCTTCATGACGATGCTGTGTTGAAAGCATGAAGAGGCCATGTAGGATAATCAATGATGTGCTAGGGCAGGCTCGCACCTGCTCTTAAGTGCTGATTGATAAATATTCAGGAATTTCCCAAGCTGGCTATTAAATCATTGGTAACTTGAAACTGGCCATGATGGGAATATCTACACTATGGGACTTGGTCTCTACTTATGTATTCCCCTAGAGAGCTGGTTTAAACCAGCACATGATGGAGCACAGTAGTTGAAATCACAGATGCAGAGGCTGATGCCTGGGTTTGGGTTCCAGCTCTGCCATTTTCCACTGGTTTTATTTACCCCTCTGTTCTTCAGTTCTTTGGCCTGTAAAAACCAAGGCAATAATAATACCATGATTTTTACGAGGATTCAGTGAGTTAATTCACATTTCACAGAATAAGCACTAACTAAATGGTAGCTGTTATTATTATAGAGAGAAAAAGCAAAGTTTCTCTACAACTAAAGAAATTAATTTGCAGATTTCCTCTCAGACCCCTAGACTTATTTATTATTTTCCTTCTCTTCATGCAAACTCCCAATTTCAATTTCAAAAAGGAAATGTGCAATTTTCTTTTTCCCCTGAAATATGTCTCCTTAGCTAACTGCTTAGAGGTCAAATTTCCTCACAGGACATATTGGTGTAATAATATTTATCCTCCCTACACCACAAGCTGTTGCGAGCTTCAAAAAGACCAATTTCTGTGAAAGAGCTTTGTAAGCTGCAAATCATGTCAGAATTTTAAGATGCTAATGTTAACGCCACTGCTCAGATTGAAGGGGAGGGTTCTACAAGTAAACAGATGGCACAGAAAACAGGTTGAGGAAAATCTTAGGACTTCTGGGGATTATCATTCACAATTTTCAGGATTTTTTTTTTTTTTTTTTTTTGCGGTATGCGGGCCTCTCACTGTTGTGGAGCATAGGCTCCGGACGCGCAGGCTCAGCGGCCATGGCTCATGGGCCCAGCCGCTCTGCGGTATGCAGGATCTTCCCGGACCGGGGCACGAACCCGTGTCCCCTGCATCGGCAGGCGGACTCTCAACCACTGCGGCACCAGGGAAGCCCCCCCTTTCTTTTTTTAACATGCATGGTATAACTGTTAGAAAAATCCTGAGTAAGTGCAATGCTTTACACACATGCATTAGATTGCAAAATTCAAAGTAAATATTTAAACTCTATAGAATGCAAACATAGGGCCACCAGGCCTTTTAGAAACCACTCTTGGGCTCTGGTCTTCCTTCAAATTATATTAACTGTGGATTTTTAGTTGCTAAAACATGCCATTGTTTATGTTTCACTATGTATATATTCTTAAAGAAATGCATTTTTTTTTTCAAAATCATGAAAGCAGGGCTTCCCTGGTGGTGCAGTGGTTGAGAGTCTGCCTGCCGATGCAGGGGACACGGGTTCGTGCCCCGGTCTGGGAGGATCCCGCGTGCCGCGGAGCGGCTGGGCCCGTGAGCCATGGCCGCTGAGCCTGCGCGTCCGGAGCCTGTGCTCTGCAACAGGAGAGGCCACAACAGTGAGAGGCCCGAGTACCGCAAAAAAAAAAAAAAAAAAAAAAAATCATGAAAGCAGACTTGTAAATAAAACAGTCCATGGAGAGGCAATGGGGTCTAACAGATAGAAACCAGATGGTATTTCAGGCTTCATTCAGTGAGCTATTATTTTACTCAAAACAAGTTACTCAACTTGAGATGATTTACCTTCACAAAAAGACAATAACAATATCACATATAATCACATTAGCCCAGCATTTTGTAATTCTCATGAAAAACACAGGGTATTACGAACTTAGCTGGTCAGAAAGTATTCATTTTAGTTATCAGCTTGGAACCCATTTCCTAAAATTATATATACATGAAGTTTCTGCTGAGGAAAGTGTATCCATTTTGAAATATTTCATTTATTTGAAAATATCCTGGGATTTTAAAAAATCACTTAAGCCTGCAGTTTCACACTTCAAATGAACATAGCTGCAAATACAACTTTTTTTAACCAGTTGAAGTGTAATTTTAATTTTTTTAAACAATGCCCAGTTTGTATACTTATGGATACATGTGGGGCATCCCATATTCATTTATTTGTGTATTCATTAATTCAACAAATATTTATTTAGCACCATTTATAGATAAGTCTTTACATAGTCCAGTGAAAATGACCACAGTTTTTATGAATTAAGGTAATGCATGATAAGGTTTCAAACATTACTTTTCTTTGTTGCATTGGTGCAAATGGAATAAAGGCATCATCATTTTTAATTGGCAAAAGTGATATTGCTCCACACGTGGTATATGCTGATTATTTAACAGGTGTGAGAGGCTTAGTCAATCCCTTCTAGAAGATATGACACTTCCTCATTCATTTTTATGGGTTTGATAAGGGTTTTTTTTAAGATTTTTTGATGTGGACCATTTTTTATTGAATTTGTTACAGTACTGCTTCTGTTTTATGTTTTGGTTTTTTGGCCCCAAGGCATGTGGGATCTTAGCTCCCCAACCAGAGATCAAACCCACACCCCCTGCATTGCAAGGCGAAGTCTGAACCACTGCACCTCCAGGGAAGTCCCTGGGTTTGATAAGTTTTAAAAGGAGCAATCCATACTCTTAAACAAATATTTTGAGGGCATATTTTTAAAGTATGATCATCTTAAATATTTAATTACATTTTACATTACATGCTTCATTAAGTAAAAGTAACTCCAAGGTACTTTAAGATGTTTTCACTAAACACTCATTTTAAACAGCCTTACGTGCTGGTTCTGGATGACAGAGCAATTTTGATGTCAAACTTCCCTCTCTTACCTAATAAGTGACTGAGTAGGCTGATAAATAAGATAAATTTTCATCAGTATTTTTTAAAAAACAAACACATACAATCAGCATCTAATCAAAAGATAATCCTGGAGCAAAAACTGCAGAATTAGATCCAGAATTTTTACGTAATACAGAATTCATTGGACAGTGGTGTAAGAGATAAAGCAAAACAATGACATTTAGTTTTCCTGTCTCAGGAGGCAGAGGCTGAGGGTAAGGAAAAGTCCTCCAAGGGGTGATGTGAAGGTGGGAGAGTTTGACTCAATTCCCCACTGAAGACTTCAGTGGAATCTCTCCCTCTCCTACATGACTCTGGCAGATGTTTTTACAGCTTGTAGAGATGGCAAGCGCAAGGAGACCCGCATGTTAACCAGTGGGAAGATGAGAATCGCTCTAGGGGAAGGTAGGTCTCAGCAGGGAGGAGAACCCAGTGAACATTTCGTCATTTTTGGCATTATCTGTCATCTCCAGGATACACAGCCAACAGAGGAGATGATTTCTGAGGAGTTAAAGGACAATATAATATTGTAATTCCCATGATACAAAGCTAAAGCAGCAGGTTACACAATGATTTGTTGATTAGCTGCATTTTCCAACATATTGGCACCCTGAAAATTTAATCATATAAAACTACATCCCAAAAATGTGTAATGTACATTACAAAACACTTGCTATATACACATATATCCAGACATCTTATATCATCATGATAACTTATCTCCGTTTAGGATGTTTTGGGTCGTTTAAGTTATCTTTGATTTGGTGAGAAAAGTCACCAAATAAGAAAGCACTATTTCAACAAACTTATGCATCTCAAACTGAACTTTAGCTAAACAATCCAAGTAAAGTTATTCCACCATCAGTGTTGGTCTAAAAATCCTTCAGTTGTAGCTTTTCAACTAGGTTAAGCTCCATGTCTCCTAAATCCATCCATTTATTTATTCATTTATTCAACAAGTAAATATAGGGCATAGAAAACAGGTTGAGGAAAGCCTCAGGGCTCTTGGGGATTATCATTCATAATCTTAGGGGGATATTTCCTTTGACAAGCATAGTATAATTTATAGCAAAATCCTGAGTAAATGCAATGCTTTACACACATGCAATAGTTTGCAAAATTCAGAGTAAATATACAAAACTTACAAAATGCAAACACACGGCCATCAATGCACAGAGGCTAAGCAGTTGCCATCACATAGGAGACATTAAGAGGATGCTCTGAATATATTTAATTTGAATCTATTAATTTTGGTTATTTTTTCAAATGTATGAGTCACATGGAAATGAATCTCACTTACTGAATTCTCCTTAAATATTAATAAAGGAATTATGCTGTCAGGGACTAAAACACCATTAAGAAGTTGTTTGCATTTTACTGAGAAATTCTTTGGATTCTATTAATATTTTCAGAAAACTTTTAAGATACTTGACACTCAATGGAGACATGAATTTTTTATCCAAAATATATAACTCCTTTTTTAAAATAAATAAACCAGCCCACACAACTCTGTGAATATACTAAAAACTATTGAACTGTACACTTTAAATGGGTGAGTTTTATGGTATGTGAATTATATCTCAATAAAGTTATTAAAGTTTAAAATATATATATACAACTCCTGACTTGGCAATTTCACAAGACATACTGATACAAATCATATTGCTCAGTACACTGTTGCTGATGACTCAGTACAAAGTGATTTTCAGTTTCAATAAGCAGTCATTTAATACATGACTTTTTCTTAAGCAAATTAACCTGAGGACTTTTTCCCATCCATCTAAAGAGTACTAGGAGTTGTTTTCACAAAATAGAGTAACTTGATTTCTGTGAAGTCTTTATAAGGAAAAAAATGTGTCCGTTAATGTTTATTTGTAGAAGCAACCTCAGAATCCTCATATTCATCATTAGAGTGTGGTTTGTGTACAGGCAATCAACTAACTATGGATACAAGACAGTTCTCTTGAACCAACTGATAGAAGACCGGCTTTCTACGAAAAAAAAAATTAAGTCTAAAATCTTAATACTCCTGGCAATCTAGACCAAAATAGAACTTGTTCCCCCTTATTTAACCAAAGTGTTCTACCTAAAATAGACTTTTCCTTCAATCCAACTAATATTTATTGGGCATTACGGAAGCAACAGTGAGCAAACATACACATATATGCAAATAAACTTACCTTGAGATATAAGGAGACGTGCCTATGAGAGAAAGTGCAGATGAGGGTCCAGAGAAGGTTGGAAAAGGGAGAGAATACACAGGGCTGGGGCATGAGGACCAGGGCCACTCTTTTGGCGGAAGAAGCATTTGAGCAGAGCCTAGATGAGTACATAAAATCTCCATGTGTGGTGTTAAGTGGAAGTGGGTATAGGCAGGAACAGGAGCAAAGAGCAACTCCCCTGGGATGCTTTCCCACTGGGATGCTTTCCCACAAGACTAAGAGGCCTACTTCTGAGAACCCTATGTTCTTTGACCATGGTGGTCTGAACTTTATTTTTAGATGAGTTTATGTGCCTGATTCCTCTTCAAAGGCTGGACCATGTATTTTTGGTCAACCAGAAATAAATTCCCAGCACTAATGCAGGGTCTAGCAGAATGTAGGTACGCCAAATACATATTGGTTGAGGTGGTGCTTAGAAACATCACACTCAGTTTACACATTGTCAAAATGATTGAAAAATTCGTGGGAAAGTATTAGATAAAATCCAGTTAAAACTATTAATCAAGCCCATCATTTGGCACAGTTTAAAATAAAAGCATATGTTGATTGAATATTTCATTGGCACCAGTTATGCTGTCATATCAGTATGGTTCTAGTTCATGAGTCTCTCAAAATTCTCTAAGATGGAAATAATAATATAGTGTATTTTAATCACTATATAACAGCAAGTGAGGACACAGGAAAACAGAAAAAAGCAATACTGCGAAGTGCCCACTGATCGATCTTTATCACGAAGAATGTCCTCCTCAGCACCTAACAATCCAGAAGAAAAAAGTATCTATTGTCATGGAAAGTTGCTTAGAGGGAAATAAAGATCCAATCTGTATTATTTGATTTTGCAATAGCTCATGTTGTAATATTAAAATGTAATTTTAATTGAAGGAGGAAGATAATTATAGCTTAGGAGCCAACTAGTTAATCAACATGATAATCAAAAATATCTGAGGGACAAGCCTTTGGTCCCACACCCAAGAAAAGAGGGTGAACCCAAAAAGTGAGTAAAACAAGTTTCTGTTACAATATGTTCAAGGCACCTGAGCCACTCTGAAAGAAAGCCCTGAAGCCAAGAGAAGAGGAGAATTTTGTTACTAATGATTAGTTATTAAGTTTAAATAATTTCTATAGATTTAATAGGAAAACAAGAAATTCTGCACTGCATTATTTCTCCAGAAGTAATATTATGCTGGAGAGTGATGCAGTGGAATAAAACACAGTTAGCATGCATTGCTTAAATGAGTAAATAAATAAATAAATATATATATATATTCCTTGAACTAATACTAGAGACAGAAAAAAAAAAAACAGGCCAAATAAATCCTGCAAATTTGGAAGCGATCCGAGTTATGGCAACCTAGGTGATAACAGAAGTGTCATCTAAGGAACAACTGAATAAACTGGTGACCCTTTTGCTTAGAAAATAAAAGATTTAGAAGGACAAATTATCCCTCTTAAAATATCTAAAAGACTCCAAATCTAGGTTCCATGTGGCAAAACGCAAGCTACATTGTGTGGCAGATTTCAGTTCAATATAAAGACGAACTTTTTAGTAATTAGAACAGCTCAAAAACTCAAACGATAAACCATCCTTTAAGTCCTTTCCAGCTGAATTCTGTAATTTTGATGGCCAGAGTCCCTAACAACCCATCTAAACTAGACAGGGCAGAGTTTTACCTCACAAGGATCCAATCTAGGCCACCGGTTGTGACTTCCTGGATTAATGTCATTAAGAAAAGTCCTAGAGCCAGTCTAGGTTCAGCAGCACAGAGTGTCACTACCAATTAGTAATGTCTGCCACGAATACAGGACAGAAGAGTGGTAGCAAGCATGCTTTGTGCTTGTCATCTCTAATCTACACATTTCCTAAAACTATTTTTCATCATCAGTTCTTGAGCCTACACAAGCTCTGTATTCTTTACCAACTAACTGTTGAAAGTAATGCTTACTGATAGTATTCCTAATAGAGGATATGGGAATACACGAGGCAGACAGAAGGCTGCCCACAAGACTGATTACCAAGAGGGTTTTTTAAAAATATAGATTAGAATGACTTTGAAAAACTTTCTACAGCCTAGAATCGGCTCCTCTCAGCCTTTCATGTCCAGAAACTTGACTTTACCAGTATACCCAAAGGTGGCCTGGCACTTGATGACAGACTGACAATGATTGTATTCATACAATACTAATGTATAGATTAGAATTCCAGTTTATTAATTAACAACAAGGGACATTTCTTTCCAGATGTTCAAGATAAACATCAGAAAGATGTTCTTTCCTGATCACTCACTTTCCTGCTAAAGGCTTACTTCGCAGGATGAATTAGGGATCATAAAGTTGCTGCATAAGCACAGATTCAAGCAGAGGTTTGAGGAACACTTCCTCCAGATCTTACTGAGGCCAGGTGAAACATCTTTGCCCCACACTAGGCAATTCCTCTCTAGAGGCTGGATTGTCCATGTGCCCAAATTTAGCATCTCTCTGCCTAAGATGAGGCCAAAGGCACCTTCTCTGAATTCCCCTTTTGATATTCCCTGATGACCACACTCCTTACCCAGGTGTTGACTCCAGGAGATAGATTATATTTTGGTTTTATTAGTTCAGTTAGTAAGGCAACTATATTTTCCTTTTCTCCCAAGTTCATGGGGATACCTCAATGTCACATCCATATTTACAGCTGTAACCACGTCTTTCAAGTATCAGAGGGCAGCCCCTGAGTTCATGGTACATGGAAATGAAGTCTGTCATTCTAAAAGTACAAGGGAGAATGATACACACCTTCCAAGCGCAATGCCCATTCACCACAATGACTCTTCTAAAAAATACAGAATTTTTTTCAGTCATTTTTGTTTGTTTGTTTTGGTTTGTTTTGTTTTGTTTCTGCAATACGCGGGCCTCTCACTGCTGCGGCCTCTCCCGTTGCGGAGCACAGGCTCCGGACGCGCAGGCTCAGCGGCCACGGCTCACGGGCCCAGCCGCTCCGCGGCATGTGGGATCTTCCCGGACCGGGGCACGAACCCGTGTCCCCTGCATCGGTCAGCCATTTTTAAATGATACCACATATTTGTTCTTGATGAAAAGTTCCCTATGATAAAGGTTAAATTAGTCATCCAACAGGTGGTTTCCTACATCACTGAGCCTTCACTCTCTCTTGGATCCCTATTATTTCTGATTACTCTTTCTTTCCAGGTATCTATCTAACAGCTATCTCACTTCTTGGCTCCCTAAGTTTTCTCCTTTTTTTGTTTGTTTGTTTGTTTCCCAGAAGCTCTAAGGAGCTCCAGAATTCTACTTGCTTCTGTTTCCAAGTGCTTTCTACATCAGTTAAGTTTTCCTCCCTCTCCTTCATCAACCTGTAACTAGTCAATAGTCAGATGCCACCATTTCTATCTTCTAACTTCCCCTTCTTACCACCCCACTGCAACTTTCTTGAAGTTGCCATTGTTTCTTACACTCCCCACAGACCCTTGCAAATTCTCCTTTCTCATCTCCCTGCCTCCAGTTTCCCTCCAGTCCATATAGTACACTGCCAATAATGTTATCTTTCTAAAAATTAAGAGCATGTTCATCCGCTGCTTAGCAACCTTTAATGGTCCATCCTCTGACTATGAGACCAAGTCCAAATTCCTTAGAATGACGTTAAAGATCCTTCCCTATCTGCCCCCAACCTATTTTTCCAGGCTTATCTCTTGGCACTCACTCATACAAATTTTATGCCCTAGCCAAACCAAACTTTTCACAGTTGTTCAAATATGTCATGCATGTTTACACCTCCTTTATATATGCTGGTCCCTCTGCCCAGAAAAAATTTTTCCCCGCTCATTTTTTTTAAGACACCATTCAAATGAATTCCCCTAAGTCCTCCAGAGGCTGGTTTCTCTTTTTTGGGTGCTTCATATGTTTTATACAAATCTGTATTATTAAACTTTTCATCCTATTTTGCAATTATTTTTGTATTACCCCCTACCCTCTGCCCCCAAGATATGGCTCCCTTTAGAGCAAAGACCACATCTTGCTTATCTTTGCATCTTCAGGACCCATGTAAAATTTCTGGTATATAAAACATGGTCAATGCACAAAAGTGGAGAAATCGGAGCCAGAGCACTTCCCCTTCCTTCCAGGTGAGGAAAAAAGACCTACAGACAAAAACAAACAAAAAACCTTGTTACCCTCTTTCCTAATTCAGCTGATCTAATAGTCAAATTGTATTTATTGAAAGAATATAGAAAAGTCTTTTCTCCAAAATTTTCATCATCACACTGCCTGAAATTTCACTGAGATAAAAGGTACATTTTTAATGTAAATAGTTTTGGTGACTACTTCTCCACCCCTACCCACCTTTGTTGGTAAGTAACACCTTAGACTGAATTAGACTAACCAGATAGTTATCTTCTTAACACCTGTTCCCACACAAGCTGAAAAGTTTCAGAAGGGAAGGAGAAGTTAGGGAAATGGAACCTATCATGGGAGGACAAACTCAACTGGGATGCAGCTCTAGGGTACTGGGGAGCAACTTCAGAGCACAGGATTACTAAGGGAGGTGGGAGAGGAGAGGGCAGCAAAACGAAGGTCCCGATTCAATGATGGAAACTTCAGTAGGTTCTGCTTCTTCTATTCCTCCCCAGAGACGGGGAAACACCCTCTCTCACACTCAGCAAAAGTAGCCCCCCCC
>RJWK010052204.1:0-15711 GCA_004363435.1 Platanista minor | reverse complement strand
CTCACTGCCGTGGCCTCTCCCGTGGCGGAGCACAGGCTCCGGACGCGCAGGCTCAGCGGCCATGGCTCACGGGCCCAGCCGCTCCGCGGCATGTGGGATCCTCCCGGACCGGGGCACGAACCCGTGTCCCCTGCATCGGCAGGCAGACTCCCAACCACTGCGCCACCAGGGAAGCCCTATATTCTACCTTTTAATCATGTTTATTGGCAGTCTCCGCCATCCGGAATGGAACTTCCTGGAGATGAGGTATTTGCCTGTCCTGTTTGTTGCCGTATCCCCATCACTCAGGACATGCTTGGCACGTAGTAGGCATTTATTGCTGAATGAATAAATGATCAGGGATCAGTGTTAGAAGGAGGCCCTCCCTGGGGTGAGTAGTGGGTCTGATTATCTCTGGGTACTTTCCAGATCTGGAATCTTAGGATGTTATAAGCCCTACAAAGCAGGCCTCGTGTCTCCTGACACTTGTGCCACTCTTGCCTGGGGGGGAGTATTGCTGAGGAAACCATTAAGGCCATGTGTGCAAATTTCTAAATAGGTGCAGAATGCATGTGGCCAGCACAGAGCAGGGCCTGATGCATGTCTGCTGGGTGATGGGAAGAGGAAGGCCTCAGAGAAAGAGAGATTTGAAACATGAGCTACATACAGAGGAGGATATAGGTTTCGGGTGGGAATCTCAGCCTTTGAGCAAGTTACTTAATATCTCTGAAGCTTAATTTCCTCATATATACAAACCTTGCAGGACTGTAGTGAAAATGAAATGTGAATCACTGGGCCCAGGGCCAGTCACAGAAGTTTGTTGCTCAGAAAGTGCTTGCTCCCCTTTGGGTGATGGGTGTTGTGCTATTTAACTTGAGTTTTGACTGGGTGAGATTTTATAGAGATGTGTACAAAGGACTTGCAAAGTAGAGGGCGAGAGTAGACTCCAAAGTGGGGAGTCTAGACCCAAACCACCTAGGTTCAGATCTTGGCTTTCACTTACTAACTGGGTGACCTTGGGCAAGTTACTTGACCTCTCTGTGCCTCAATAGCTTCATCTGTAAAATGGGGCTAATAATAGTACCTATGCTCTAGGTTCGTGTGAAGATTAAATGAGTTACCGTATATAAAGCACTTAAAACAGTGACTAGCCCAATGTGAGCACTCTGTACACGCCAGCTATTAGGATTATTATGTATTCTGAAGTAAGTCTACCACAGATCCATTTGGTTAAGGTCAGGAGGGAGACAGGGGAAGGTGGGGTGAAACCAGACATGACTGTCATAACAGTGTGAGCTCTGCCAGCCAAGGCCTCTTCACACCCAAGGCCCAGCCCATTCCCCTCACCTACTTCCTTCAGAAGGCCTTTCCCAGCTTCCCTGCCCCTGGGTGCCTAGATCACCAGTGCTTTACATATACTGCCCTGTACTATCATTTATGTTTTTATATTCTGCCCCACACCAACTCAGTTGTGAATTCACTGAGGAAGGCAAGAAAATACCTGTCAATCCTGTCCCTTTCCTCTGTACTCTGCCATGAATGGGAGGAGGTTGTGGGTTGGTGAGAATAGCTTTGGAATCAGGTGGTCTGCATTTTAATCCCAGATCTCCTACTTCCTAGATACATGACCTGGGCAAGCTGCTTAACCATACAAGACCCCAGTTTCATCGTCTATGAAATGGGGACAATATTATCACCTAGGGCTGTTGTAAAAATGGAGATAATGCATGAAAAATATTTAGCACAGAGCCTGCGGCCATAATAAACATTCAGTAAGCCGTAAGTTTGACTATGCTTAAGGCCAAAGAGAACACTGCTAAGCAGTGATCCTATCAGAAGCACAGGCTGTGGTTTACAGTGGATTGGAGCAGAGAGCAAGGTGACGCACCCCCTGCAATGGTCTGTCATTGACATGATAAGGACCATGGGCCTACACTCCTCGGCCCCCGGCTCTCCATCCTCAAGGAGGGAGCACTGGTTGTTCAATTCCATGAAGATGACGGTCTTAGTTTCAGTAACAGAATGAGAAGTACCTACTACGCATTTCCTCGTTGTGATATTGTGCTATAGTAATGTGAGATGTTACTGCTGAGGGAAACTGAGTGAAGGTTATATCCGATGTCTCTAAATTATTCCTTATACCTGCATGTAAATTTTTGCACTTATCTCAAAAATCATTTAAAAATAAGTACCTGAATTAACTCATCTTTTGTGATCTCCCCTTATTTATGGCTTCTTTCTCCCTAACTCCTTTTCCATAGCCCTTGATTATATCCCTGTGTCCTGCACACAACAGCACTTACATTGAGTATTGATGCCCCACCAAAAACATGGGGAGAAAAGATCAACAATAATGGATTATAACTGAGTGTTTATGTGCCAGAATGGTTCAAAGCACCTTATACATATTAACTCTTTTTTTCTCTTTTTTTTGCGGTACGCGGGCCTCTCACTGTTGTGGCCTCTCCCGATGTGGAACACAGGCTCCGGACGCGCAGGCTCAGCGGCCACGGCTCATGGGCCCAGCCGCTCCGCGGCATGTGGGATCTTCCCGGACCGGGGCACGAACCCGCGTCCCCTGCATCGGCAGGCGGACTCTCAACCACTGCGCCACCAGGGAAGCCCCCATATTAACTCTTTTAATCTTTACAATAACCCTTGGGGTTTTTATAACCCTCATTTCACAAGTGAGAAAAATCAGGCTTTGAGAAATGAAATAACTTGTTCAAGGTCACATAGCAGAGCCAAGACTCCATATTTGCTGGGCTCCAAAGCCTCCTTGGCTACTCTTTGTAGATCTCATAAAATCTGAGAGTGCAATTATTAAAAACAACATTTTAAATCATTACCACAATAAGTTTAATGAACATCCATCATTCCTATAGATACAAAATAAAAGAAAAATAATATTGTTCCTTGTGATGAGAACTCTTAGGATTTATTCTGTTAACGAATTTCATATATAAGATACAGCAGTGTCCATTATATTAATCATGTACATTACATCCCTAGTAATTATTTATCTTACACCTGGAATTTTGTACCATCATTTTATGATGTATGTAAGTCAAATCATATGCTGTACACCTTACACTATACAGTGCCATTTGTCAATTATATCTCAAGAAAAATGGAAGGAAAAAATGTTTTTTTCTTTTTGTTTTTAAATTGAAGCATAGTTGATTTACAATATTGTGTTAGTTTCTGGTATACGGCAAAGTGATTCAGTTTTATATATATATATATATATACGATATACATGTGACATGTATTCTTTTTCAGATTCTTTTCTATTATAGGTTATTACAAGATATTGAAGATAGTTCCTTGTGCTGTACAGTAGGTCCTTGTTGTTTATCTATTTTGTATATAGTGGTGTGTATATCTGTTAATCCCAAACTCCTAATTTATTCCTCCCCCCTCTCCCCTTCTCCTTTGGTAGCCACAAATTTTTGTAAATAAGTAATAAAGTTTGTAATAAAATACGTTCATTTGTATCATTTAAGAAAAAAAATTTTAATGTATTTTTTGACAACCGTTGGGGTTTTCTTTATCTGTGCTCAATTGGTTCTGTAGACAGGCCCCCAGGAACCATACAACAATAAGGAATGGCAAACTCAGTCCCTTGCCTCCATCAAGGCTTCGCCCAAATGTCTCCTTGTCCATGAGGTCTTCTCTAGCCGCCATATTAAATGTTAGCAAATCCCCTACACAAACCTACCCCTGCTAGGTGACCAGCTGTCCTAGTTTGCCAGGAACTGAGAGGGTTCCCAGGGTACATGGCTTTTCAGGGTTTTTTTAAAAAAATTTTGTACACCTTACAAAAAAAAGCTATTTGTCTTCACAAATAGCTTTGACCCTACCCTGCACTGGGTCTTTGTTGCAGCACGCGGGCTTTCTCTATTTGTGGCGAGCGGGGGCTACTCATCATTGGGGTGCACAGGCTTCTCATTGCGGTGGCTTCTCTTGTTGTGGAGCACGGGCTCTAGGGCTCTAGGGTGGCATGTGAGATCTAACCAGACCAGGGCTCAAACCTGTGTCCCCTGCATTGGCAGGTGGATTCTTAACCACTGCACCACTGGGGAAGCCCGGCTTTTCAGTTTTAAAATCAGGATAGTCCCTAGCAAACCTGGAGGAGTTGGTCACCCCACCCTGCTCATTCAACCTTACCTGCCTTCCTGACAAGTCAGGAAGATACCCAGGGGCAAAACATTCCAAGTAGAGGCCATAGCAAGTACAAGCCCCTGAGGCAAAACACGCTTGGTAGGTGGAAGAAAGAGTGAGGCCAGGGTGGCTGGAATGGGGTAAATGGAAGAGAGCTGGTGGGCAGTTCAGACAGAGTTGTAGGAGGGAGCAGATCATGTAGTGCCTTGTAGTCTTGGTAATGGCTTTGGATTCTGCTTTGAGTGAGAAGGAAGCCATCAGGGTGTTTGAATAAAGAAGTAGCATAACCAGACTTACATGTGGAATTCTGGGGATAAAAGATTAGATTGGGAATAAAAAAAGAATGGGCTACATGCAGTGTGGTGTCCTGGATTGGAGCAAACAGAAAAAGTACGTTAGTGGAAAAACTGATGGAACCCTAACAAAGTCTGGAGCGCAGCTAATAGGAATGTTCCAATGTTAGTTTCTTTATTCTGACAAATATACCATAGTAATATAAAATGTTAACATTGGGAGTAACTGGGTGAGAGATACATGGGAACTCTCTGTATTATCTTTGCAAGTTTTCTGTAAACCTGAAATTATTCCAAAACAAAAACAAAAACAAAAAGTTGAGAGAGAGAGAGAGAAATGAGAGAAGATAAAAAGGAACTAGTAAGTACAGACAACTCTCTCTTCTCTTAAGATGGAACAGTTTGTGAATGAGTTTTGGGCTCTGCTGAAATTCTGCCACTAAAACTTTCAGCTCTTTGGCGAAGACTCTTTTTTCCCTGCTCTAAAGCAAATACTCCTGTGAAAGATAATCCATTAACATTTATTAGTCATTTATACCTTAGTATAAATTAGTTTATCAGCTACTTTCCTGAGAGCAAATGGGGCAAGAAGGCAGGAAGTCAGGGTTTCTTTCCCTCATAATTCAGTCTAGGACTCGACTTCTTGAGTGAGGTACCTTATGCATGGTTAGCTTTTACTTTCATTCTTTGCCTTACACAAATGTAAACACATATCGTTCTTAGATTTTTTCTTTCTCTCTCTCTCTCTCTTTTTTTTTTTTTTTTTTTTTTAATGGTTGCTTACAAAATTAGCAAAAACTGGGGCAGAAAATTGTTTTCTCCCTTGGTTGCAAACGCTTTTAGGAAGTTGCATTTTTACAACTGCTTTGCTCCTGGCAGTGACCCAAGGGTAATCCACTACAGAAAACAGTATCTGAAACCCCCAGATGGCATTGCCTAGCCAGAGGATGGTGGCAGGAATGGCAGTCTCTCTGAAAATTACATGTTCTGGCCTTATCTCACTGTCACAGAGCCTTGAAATTTTTGCTTCTCCTGTTATTAGGCTGAGAGTATTAGATTCCTAGGAGTAGGAGAGAAACTATAACAAGATGAGAAGATCTTATAAAGAAACTGTTCTATGCATCCTTTTTTTCTGAGTCAAATACCATGTGTGGAACTTTATAATCCATTATTTATAAACGTCTTATGAATGATAGCAATGTATACTTTGAACTAACCATATGTTATGTAAGAAATTTCACAGGGGTTTCCCTGGTGGCGCGGTGGTTGAGAGTCCGCCTGCCGATGCAGGGGACGCGGGTTCGTGCCCCGGTCCGGGAAGATCCCACGTGCCGCGGAGCGGCTGGGCCCGTGAGCCATGGCCGCTGAGCCTGCGCGTCCGGAGCCTGTGCTCGAAATTTCACAGGGCTACAAAACAACAAAACGTTGCCTTTTCGAGGATGAATTTGTACTTAAATAATTGTTATTTCATCAAAAGCAAAAACTTTAATTTCCAAAGGCAGGGGGAAATATATGCTAGTCAATTAGTAGCTGTGCAATTTCTATTAAACCTTAAAATACCGTTGAGTTTATTACTATACATGAAATCATTAGCTCCATAAAATGTGCACTGTTGTTTTTTATTAGAAAAAAAATCCAATCGTAGTATCCTTTTCAAATTTTTAATGTTCTAATGGGTCCTTTTTGATCTTTGTCCAGCAAAGTTCTCCTTGGTCTATGAGATCCGTCAGCTCCTTCAGGGCCAGTTTATAGAAAAATGAGAACCCCCCACCCCCACCCCCTTCCAAGACTTCATTAAAGTGAAACACAAAACCTTTTAAGTTGATTGGATGTTCAACCTAAGAACACAGTGCGAGTGGAACCCAGGATTCTTGTTTCATCAGTAATTCAAAATGCTGTGATTTTACCTGGAAAGGAAAGGGAGTCCTTAGCTCGCCTTTGCACAGTATCAGAAGGCTCCTTTGGCTTGGGTGGTTGGGAAGGGCCCCCCGGGAAAGTGACATTTAAACTGAGACTGAGGCCAGTGCCAACTTCATGGGGGCGAGACCTGTGTGGTCACAGACAGCCCCATACTCAGAAGGGCCTCTGCTTGGTTTAATGCTCTGCTGTTACCATCTTGAAATTCTGAATAATTTTGGAATAAGAGGCCTTGATTTTCATTTTGCACTGGGCCCTGCAAATTATGTAACCAGTTCTGCCTGGTAGAGAATAGTGCTTTGTGGAATATTTGTTGAATGGATGGCAAGAAGGAGCCAGCTGTGCAAAGAACCTGATGGATGTACCGGGCAGAAGGACCAGCAAATGCCGAAATCTTGGTGTGTGTGAGCTGGACCACCGTGCTGTGCATTTCTGGGTCCATCATGCACCCTGCAGCCTACCGAATGCCCCTCCCAGAGTTATGCAGTGCACAACCTGCACGTCTGTACATGGTGGTCCTGTGGGCAAGAAACAGGAAAGCCAGTGTGGATAGATCATTACGAGGTGGAGGAGAGCCGGTGTGGACAGATTATTACAAAGGGGAAGAGAGTGGTATGATATGAGATGTGAGAATCAGGCAGCAGTCAGTTCACATAGGGCCTCATAGACCGTGGTGTTAATCTTGGATTTTATTCTGAGATGAGATGGAACACAGATGAGTTTTAAGCAGACGAGTGACATAATACATTTTACATACAAGATGACTCCAGCTTCAGTGTGGAAAATGGATGGAGGGGGTCAGAATGAAAGCAGGAGACTGGTTAACAGCCCAGGTTAGTGATTGTGTCATGATAGCTTGGACTTTGGTGGTAAGAGCAAAAAGTGAAGTGTGAACTGATAAGGTATATATTTTAGAACCAGTAGTAGTATTTACTAGCAGTATTTATGCCCCAGGCTGCTGGCAGCTACTAACCTGGTTTGTTTTACGTCATAGGAAATCACTGAATTCTCAAGGTCATCCAACATGTCATGGGTGATGGAATCCTGTCTGACTCACCTGCTATGAGAATACACAGTTGCATCACAGATCTGGGCTTATTCAATTTAGATGATGAAGTCATGCTCACATATGAAACAAGGAACCTGAAATTTGTGGATATATTTATCTTTGGTTATCAAGAATCTCTTTCATATCAATAGGAAAGAAAACCGTAAAAGAAAGCTATCTAAAGTACTCAAGACAGGAACTGCTGTATCATAATGACTGTGTTCCCATAGTGATCTCACAATATATGCAAAAACCTGGGACCACTCTGCAGTCAGCACACAACTATGGATTGATAACGAGCCCGTCAGTGGATGGTGGGAGTCTGCCTGTAGCTGCAAAGTCCTTCCAACAGGCAAAAACATTCACTAGAAGCAGGATGCTGAAAGCTGCCGTAGAATTCAGCTGCCTTGAAAGTACCCTGATACACAATTATGAAACACATAGGAACATAGGATAAAAAAATTGAACACTTTGGAGATAAGCAACCTTGCATGGTGCCAAGTTCATGATCAACCTGCAGTGAATAAGGTCACATTGGTGGGGTTTGTCCTTGACGGAGGTGTCCAGCATCTTCAGCAAGTCAAGATGTTCGCACTTGAAAATGCATGGAAGGTAGGATCAACTGTGCAATGGATTTGAAATTGAGTCCTGCTTTTTAGTCATCAAGCTCCTCTTTCGCACTGGGCTGACAGAGCATGGCAGGTAAGGGTGTGACAACAACTGTTTCACGTTTCTCTGAAGCTGGGATGCAGGGTGAGGCATGACACAAGGACAAAGGCAACATGACTGTGGAATGCCTAGGAGGAAAGGGAAGCCCATAAAGCCCAACCGGGGGTCACAATTAGCCTCGGGGTGGGTCAGTGCAAGCCAATGGGAGGCAGAAAGAACCATGACAGTTTTGGAAACTAATCCTACAGACTGCTAGAGAGCCACAAACCAGAAGTCAGCTTTTATACCCCAGCTCAGTGTCGGGAGAATGCTAAGGCCTCCTGCACAGATAGTGTTAGGAGGAGAGCAACAGTGGCTGCCTCAACACCTTGTAAGGGGAAGGCTAGAGCCAGAAGACGTGCTGGTCTGGCTCTGCGGCCTACTAGCTGTGGAACCTTCGGTATGTCTCCTAAGTTGTCTGAGTCGCAGCTTTTCTGATCTGTCACCGAAGACCACTTCTGAGGATTTGTCCCATATGTCACCACTGCAGCATTTGACACTGGTGCCACCCTGACCTTAAGGTGCCTTCCTTCCTCCACTGAGTTCTCTAATCTCCCCAATAGCACAATGACCACTCTTCATGAGCCTGTCTTCCGGCACTCACCTTGAATATCAGTGTCCCCCGCCCTAGTGCCCCTTCCTGTGTCACACGCTGGGCAATCCAGTTCACGCTCAAGCTCCCATCACCATGGCATTTGCCAGTCTCTATCTCTAGCACCAGCCTTTCTCAGGGTCCTTGAACAAGTGTTTCCAACTGCCTACAGATCTGGATATTTCTACCTGGACATTCCTCGGTCAGCTCAAATTCATTATGTCTAGCGTCAAATTTCATATTCTCCTTTCTTTTCTCTTCCCCTAGAATCTCTACCCCAGGCAACACCATCACCATCTACCCACCTAGAAGTGCAAGAGTTGTCACTGCTCCTTCCTCTCGCTCACCATAGGATCAAAACAGAACCTACTTCCCAGATACATCCCTTCCTCTCCAATACATAACCACTACTTTAATAGGAGTAGTTCCCCTCACCTTTTTGCCTGTCCTGTTGCAGTAGTGATGGAGGCTACTAATTTTCTGTCAGTATTCATTCCCTGATGTTTCTTTTAGTACAGAACTGCAAGTTTTAGCTGGACACAGACTGCCCAATTAGAGCCTACATTTCCCAAGGTCCCTCATAGTTAGGTGGCCACATGGACACATGACTAGGTATCAGCCAATAGGATGTCAGAGGAAGTTATGCATTCACCTTCCAGTCACTTTCTTTGAAAAGGAAATAGTTTGCCCTCTTTTTGCTTTCTTTCCACCTTTCCACAGGCTCATCCCACAGTTTTGACCTGATAGATGAGGAAAAAAGTCTTAGGTGAGTGTTGCTCAAACTTGGGTGGGCCTCAGAATCACCTGGAGGGCTTGCTAAAACACAGATTGCCAGGCCCCACCCATATGCATTTCCCCTTTTTTTTTGTAATTTATCTATCTATCTATTTATTTATTTATTTCTGGCTGCGTTGAGTCTTCGTTGCTGCACACGGGCTTTTCTCTAGTTGTGACGAGCAGGGGCTACTCTTCGTTGCGGTGCATGGGCTTCTCATTGCGGTGACTTCTCTTGTTGTGGAGCATGGGCTCTAGGCGCACGGGCTTCAGTAGCTGTGGCTTGTGGGCTCAGTAGTTGTGGCTCGCGGGCTGTAGAGTGCAGTCTCAGTAGTTGTGATGCACGGGCTTAGTTGCTCTGCGGCATGTGGGATCTTCCCAGACCAGGGCTCGAACCCATGTCCCCTGCATTGGCAGGTGGATTCTTAACCACTGTGCCACCAGGGAAGTCCACCATATGCATTTCTAATAAAGTTCCCAGGTGGTTCTGATGCTGCTGGTCCAGGGACTACACTTTAAGAACCACTGTCTTGGGGGATAGTAGAGAAACAAGATTAAAAGGAATCTCAGTCCCCAAGTGGCCTCATGGAATAGTGCCATTTTTGTGGCCCTTGACCACTCATTTTTAGACTGTTACATAAGAAAGAAGGAAACTCTTCTGTTTGGGTCTTATTTTGAGTCTCCATGGTACAGAAGCTTAGCCTATACCCCCAAAATGCACCCTGTAGTCCATCCTTTATGATTCAACTTACATGATATTTTCAAACCACTGATCTGACTTGGCATTCCCGTTTTAAATTTCTCAAATCTTGCCTTTTGCCTAGCACAGGTTAACTCAACCAGTATATCCTGACAAATCATGAGACCTGGAACATTGTGAGAAAGGGGCAGGAATCCAGGCAAACTGGGAATTGGGCAGGATCTTCATATTCCTCAGGCAACAGTGAGAGATTTTCAAACTCCAAGTGCTCCAAGGGAGAAAGTAGACAGTGAATATCTTGTCAAGGCAGATAATAATAATAACTAGCATCCCTGGAATTATATGCCAGGCATATAATTGCCCCGTGGGGGATCGACTACTAATATTTCCATTTTGCCAGTGAAGGGACAGAGACACAGAAGTAAGGAAACTGTTTGTGGCAGACCCCGAGGGTGCCCTGCTCAGAGCCCCTCCAGGGAGGAGGACTTGCTGCCTAGCTGTCAGCATACAGCTTCCTCCTTCAGGGTCTGTCCCAGCCATAGAGATCCACATCACCTGAGCTCATGCCCTGCCTGGGCATCTGGCACCTGGGCGAAGTGAGGGATAAAGCCCTGGCCGTTTCGGCCTGATACAGGACAACTTGGATCGGCCATCTTCCTTAGCTCCCTGTCAGGTTGGCCGAGACTTTTTTGGGCCGCTCTTTGATTTCCTCCTCTGCCCAACCCTGTTTCTTCCCTCTTCCTCCCAGGCCTTGATTTCTAATAGCCATTTTGCACTCCCAAGTACATCTCAGAGAACCCCACCAGCGACCCTGCCTGAAGTTATAGAACTAGTGAGTGGCGAAGCTGGGCTTCTGACACAAGCAGTCTCTCCACAGTCGCAATTCCACAGCAGGCTGCAAAACCTACTCGTGGGATAGATTCAAGTTCCTTAGGGTGGCATTCAAGGCCCTGGATAATTTGATTCCAATCTTCTTTGCTCACCTTAGTTCCCACACTCCCCACGACAGGCCCTATTCCATTGCCATACCAAGCATTCACTCAAGGGGCATTTTGACTAGAAGGCCCTCCCTCCTCCCAGTGAGGTCCTTCCAGGTCCAGCACAAACATCATCTTGTCCGTGAGGCCTTCCTGAAACCCCTAGAGAGTAAGAAACATCACAGGGTAGGCCTAGTTCAAATTCCAGCTCCATGACATAGCTGTGAGACTTAGACAGAATTCAGTAACTCCATCTCCTATCTTATGTAATACAGGGCTAATAAAAACTACCTCGCTGGGCTGTGAATTAAATAAAATCTGTAAGTCACCTAGCCCAGTGCTCCTCAACCTTTAATGGGCATAGAGATGTCCTGAACATCTTGTTAAAATGCATATTCTGAATCAGTGGGTCTGGAGTAGGGCCTGAGATTCTGCATTTTGAACAAGCACCCAGGGGATGTAGCTGCTGGTGGTCCGTGGACCACACTTTGAGTAGCAAGGCCCTAGCCCAATACCTGGCACTTAATAGGCACTCAGTGACGTTTGCTTTTGCCCACTCCCTGCTTTACTCTTTCCTCTTGGCGCCTATAACATTTTGTTCCTACAAAATGCATAATGCTCGCCACACGTACTTTAGTTAGTTGCTATATCTGTGTCTCCAGCCAGATTGTGAGCAATTTGAGGATAGAAACTGTATTATCTTCCTCTCAGTATCACCGGTACCCAGCATAGGGCCAGGTATATAAAAAGGAATCAATAAATGTTTGATGAACTAAGCCTATAAAGTGGAAATACAAATATCAACTCTGCCTGTCTCAACAAGTTGTTGTGAAAAGCAAATGCGAAAATTTGGGAAAGCGTGGAAACATGCATCGTGTGCTACAAATATAAAGCATTATTATCCTTCAGCTTTCCACTCTGCATCAGTTCAGATTTATGCAGTTGAAGTATGTTTACTTGTGGCAGTTGCTCAGACTCTGATGATTATAAAACTCAGATTCATCTATGGTTTAAAAATAAACCAAATTCTCTTTGGGATAATAACTATGGCACTATCTGCCTATGGTAAGAAACTAATTATAGTGATGTAAATGAAAAGGGTGTATCTTTCAATCAATCAATCAATCAATCAATCAATCAAGAAGCAGGCTCTGAGTACCTCGCTCCAGGTGGCACTGGGCTTTCTTATCTCCCTCCTCCAAAAGAACAAGTGATACCAGCCTTATTGTCTCCTGCCTGATTGAAGGTGGGGAGATTCACAAAGGGAAGGCAGGCTTAGAAGCAGGGTAGATGTGAAAGCAGTTCAGAAAGCAGCCCAGAGCCAGGTTTGAGACCAGGGAGAAAACACACATGTCCTCTTGGAGGGAGGGGTGACGATCCAAGTGGCTATACCTGGTGACTCTGCCTGTGCCATAGCAGATGGTCCCAGGAGTTTGGGGAGGGTGGGCCTCGAAACTAGCCACCTGGAATTCATTCCTGGAAAATAGGTTACCCCCGGGGAGAGGGTGGGAGGCGGTGGGGGGGTGGGGGTGGGATGGGAATCATGCAGTGATTCACCTGAAGTACATTCAGGTACGTTTTCCTTTCGTGTTGCAAAAGATGATGCCAGGCAGGCCACCACCAAGGGCACTGTTTCTTGGTGGCAGTGATGGTAGGTGGTGACGCGAGGGGGCTGAGACAAGTCATTGAGAAGACCCTGCCTCAGCTTAGGGACTTCTGGGCAACTATAAATTCTAACTTGGGGGATTGGGGCAGTGGGGGGCAGAGGTTAATGTGAAGGCAAAAATTCCAAAATGTAGCAACCTGGGACCTTTAGTAAGGCAGAGCTGTTGTGACAGTTTCATATAGATCAGGAATAAGTGCGTACAAACCAATAAAATAATATTTTAAAATAATTGTGATGATAATGAGTTAAAGTTCATGGCAAGTTTTTTTTCAAAGTCTTTATTGAATTTGTTACCATATTGCTTCTGTTTTATGTTCTGGGTTTTTTTGGCCACCAGGCCTGTGGGGTCTTAGCTCCCTAACCAGGGATCGAACCTGTACCCCCTGCATTGGAAGGCGAAGTCTTAACCACTGGACCACCAGGAAAGTCCCCATGGCAAATTTTTTTTAAAAAAGCAAAATACAAGCCATGTGTTGAGAATGTTCAAAATTAGTTGAATACATATGCGTATATCATTCATAAAAATATTAATTCTGGTTATACTTGGGTGATTTTAATTTCTATGTTTACTTTTTTCTGTATGGTTTTTAATTAATATGTATAATTTTGTTACCTGGAAAGTGTTTTCCTTATAAAAAAGAGAAAAGATTAAAAGTAAATGAACCAAAAGATGAATAGTAGTTACCGGTGAATTATAGGCTGATGAATTTTTCTATTTCTTAATTTTATTTCTTGTATATTCTACAGAAGAGTATATTGCCTTTATAATTTAAAATGTTAAGTTTTTTCCTAAGGTATGTGTTAGCGGTAGGAAATAAGGAAAAGTGCGTAGTTGCCCTGATCCAAACCTTAAAATGATCCCTGATTCCTTTCTCTTATCTCCTGCACCTAACTTATCAGCAAGCTGGGTTGACTCTGTTTCCAAAACATATTCAGAATCTCATCATTTCTCCTCTTCCACCTTTATCTCCACCTTGGTTCAAGCCTATCACCTGAATTCTTCTGTAATTACCTCCTGATTTCTCTGATTCCATTCTCTGCTCCATGTATAATCTCTTCTCCACATCATAGCCAAAGAGAGCTTTTGACTCATCAATAGGATCACGTATGTCCTCTGCCTAGAACCTTCAATAGCTCCCCGTTACCCTTACAATAAAATCCAGGCTCCCCACGCCAGCTGGAGCCTATCTCTCCAACCTCCTCTTCCCCTTGCTCTGACCACATTGTTCTTTATGTTTCTCAGCTTAGGAGAGCTTGCCTTTGCTGTTCCCTCTGCCTTAGAATGCTCATCCCAAAGTCCACTTCTTCCTTCTCATTCAGGTCTCAGCTTAAACTTCCGAGAGGCCTTGTATGACTATCTTCATCTAAAGTAGCCTGCCAGTCCTCTCTAGCTCATCACTCTGATGGCATGTTCATAACACCTGGTATTTTCTAACTGCTTGCATCAGAAAGTAAAGAGGGGCAAACTGGTCCTTATTCATCCTGGTATTCCTAAAAACCTAGAACAGAGCCCAGCACAAAAGACATGCCCAATATTTTAGAGTTTATGGGGAAGGTAACTAATGTAATTCCAAGTCTAGACTCATCAAGGCACAGGAAAGCACAATTCTTTTCTCTGGCCAATTCTGAGATGCTTCATGGAAAAGGTGGGAGATTCAGGGACGTTCACAAGTCCCACAGACTGGTCCCAACCTACTTTTAGCCATCTTTTTTGGTATTTCGAGACACTTTCTTTAAAACCTTTCTTCATAGTATCCTCATCTTTCTTCTCACTAAATTTCTGCGTGTCCCCCTCATCAATTTGATCTCTAGCCCAACTCCAGGAGAAAGTTTATATAACAACCGTGTCAGCCTAGGGACCTGTTCCTCCTGCTGGTGTTAATTCTCAGAACACACAAGGTTCCAAAAGAGAGACTCCTTCCTTACCCCACCTTTCCCTACCACTCCGCATGGGATGCGCTGATGCAAGGGGAGAGAGGTTTCTGGCAGGGGGTGCTATGGTGGGGGGGTGGTCTCTGAATGCAGGTCCAAAAGCTCTGCATGCTGTGGGCTGTGGAGCACAGGGACCCACGTGGCATCTGGCTCCCCTCGTGGTAACTGTGCTCAGGGAGAACTAGTGCAGCAAAAGGCCTGCCTTTGGGAAGTTACCTGACTACTTGGCATTTGATAAGTCAGCTTATGCCATCCTATAGAGGGATGACTTTGAACGTATTTGATTCAGTAATGTATGTACATAGGCCCTGGGTGGTCTCCTAGGTCCCTTGTCCTAGATGCAACCACTTTGACCATCTGATAGGCAGTTACTTAATTCACAGGATTTAGATAAGGTTACCGGTTAAGAAACAGGGACTGCAAATATTTTCTCCAGCCCTTCCCACATTTTTTTTTTTTTTTTGCAGTACGAGGCCTCTCACTGTTGTGGCCTCTCCCGTGACGCGCAGGCTTAGTGGCCATGGCTCACGGGCCCAGCCGCTCCGCAGCATGTGGGATCTTCCCGGACTGGGGCACGAACCTGTGTCCCGTGCATCGGCAGACGGACTCTCAACCACTGCGCCACCAGGGAAGCCCCCTTCCCACATTTTTGATGATCACAAAGACACTATGTAATGAATATCAGACACAAAATCAGGATACTGTTTGCCGATTCTTTTTTTTTAAATAACTATGTAATTTATTTATTTATTATTATTATTTTTTATTTTTTTGGCTGTGGTGGGTCTTCGTTGCCGCGTGCGGGCTTTCTCTAGTTGCGGCGAGAGAGGGCTACTCTTCGTTGCGGTGCGCAGGCTTCTCATTGTGGTGGCTTCTCTTGTTGCGGAGCACGGGCTCTAGGGGCGTGGGCTTCAGTAGTTGTGGCTCACAGGCTCAGTGGTTGTGGCTCACGGGCTCTAGA